>JABASH010001574.1:0-25142 GCA_019776445.1 Tomocerus maximus | reverse complement strand
ATGCAATTAAAATTTTGAATTTGTGGAACTTGTGGTCCAACGCAATATTGTTACCATTCTAATGAGCCCTTATACGACCCCCTAACTGTAGTAGAACTTGAGATACACTAAAACGAAGGACTTGCTAAACCACCTTAACTTTCAGTCCGTGATTTTACGACCCAATTCTTGAATGAATCCTCTGTAAGTTTCAGAGTCACAATATTTCCTAAGCTGGGAGAGAAGGAACCAGTCCCCGTATTCGCACTCTCTAAAAATGATATCAATCTGTTTATCTTTGGGAGTCGATAGGTCCCTCAGTATTTCCTTGCGTATCTGTGGTTTCAAACGAACAGTTAATCTCGAAAGCAAAGCCAACATCGAGAGAACCGCCAGAATAAGAAACCAGTACCTGAAATGTAAAAATAAAATATGCATGATTGCATACATCATTGATGTCATATATGAAATACCTATAAATGCCTTGAAAAACTGCTTTAATTGTTAGGGCAAATGTGATCACAAAAACCTAAACTGAGATTAGACTGTCTGAAAACAATTTATGTGCAGGTTACTTACGACAAAAGAGCAATGGTTAACTGATTTGTGCTATTAACTGCCAGGATACATTCAGAATCAAATTCCACAGTTCGCCCACCCGGGCCAAGCTACATAATAAATAAACAGTGACAACGTTTTTCCTCCACCTTAGCATTTGAAATATTTAAGGTAGGTACCTATAGATTATATTACGCAATGCATCAAGGTTTCTATAGAGTACGTAGTATATTAGTATAGGAAGATACTAAAAAGTCTCACATTTACCTTGTAAAAGGTGCATTTCGTGGATTGAGGAAGTGATCTCTCTAATGGGTCAACTCTGATTCTAGGATTTTTAAATAAATTGAGAATATTCGCGAAATGGTTTTCATTTCCAATGAAAAAATAATTTGTCATGCATATTTGTAGAATAGTGTTCAAAAAATTCAATACTTCACAGATTATATACGTATAAGCGTACATGCGATTGCTTTTGCCATTAAGATTTGATACAAAATAATCCACGATTCGTTTTTTATGATTCAGATTACTTTGGTTTTGTTCTTCTTCATTTAACTGATGTTGATCTGGACTTGGACTGTGTTGCCCAGCAGTAGAGTTTCGATTAAAAATTGTGTCCATTAGGTCTCCTTCGGACATCTTAACGAAATAGTGGGGTATCTACGTGCAAATAAACAACACAAGCTATATTTGATATGTTTGCGTAAGTATATCTATAATATTAATATATTAGGTGTTATAAGCTATAAGAAGTATTCTTCTCTGTGTTTAAACATTAAATTGCTTAAACATTGCTCTGCATTAAATTAAAGTATTTTCTCTTTCTTGATGCTTAATATACAATCTTACGTAAAAGAGTATTGCTTGAAACACAAGCATGAAGAGTATCCATCGATGGCTTTGGTTGTAGTATGTAACATTCGACTCACTCTTATTTCCCGGTTGATCTGTTGAATCCAACAAATTAGTAATTAAATTATAAAGATCTGCGTAAGATATTATAACAAATTCTAAAAATGCAGCTCACCAGTCATAATTGAGTCAGGAATTATATGTGTCGGAACATTTGAACAGTACGAGTCGATTATATAATCAAGACTGGAATCTGAAATGCAGGTTATAGGAGTACCTAGAAGGTTCTTAAAAATATTTAACAATGCAAATATTGTCAAAATGAAAATAGTAACCCTGTAGTGAAGTCTAAATATGGACATATTATTGTTCAAAAATCCTATGAACAGTGCTTCGGTGAGTCTGCGACACTTTCCTACGCAACCACTATCAATGGGTAACAAATTGCACATATTCACTGAGCGTTTAGACGTGGTGTCCGAATTGTCCGATCCCAACAATGGCTTCATCTCAATGACTAAAAGGATGCTGTCACCGACAACGATTCATACAATTACTAAACTGGATGAATTTCAAAAGAAAGCAGTGAGACAAATAGAGTAATATTAAATTACTCTGGGGGTATTCCTATATGTTGCAATTCCATGCATATATCTTATCATTGCAAACAGTAGGCAAACATAAACCTAAATATTAATAAATGTTGATAATATCAGAATATTTACCTACTAATATAAATCCCAAGAAGTAATGACACAATGTTATTCTCACTAACTTGGGCAGACTGGCGACTCGACTGGCGCTACAGATATTAACATTCTTGCAAAATGTATTTTCCATCATATAACCCTGATATGCTATATTGGGGCTTTGTCAGGGATATAAAAAATTAATTATCTACCTCTACTTGTTTACAATTGATTTAAAATTCATATATGTAGGTACATGTTTATCATCAGACTATCACTGCTAAGCTAATTGCTGTAATTGCGTCTAAATTGAATGTAACACATTGTATTAAAATCTTCGTTTCTTTAGAAAAATGAATTATTGAGTAGGTTTCAATTTCAATTACGTGCATATTTCGACATTATGCAGTTACAAAAGTCCCACTTAACTACAATACAGTAATTGGTTAAGGTACTCCAACGTAGCTTTAGAGATGTGCTTGCTATGAATGCTATGAGCCTCAGTAGATTTAAATTCTGGATTCCAAAGAATTCCATTTCGGGGAGAGAACTTTTAAAATTGGAAAATAGGATCCTTCATTTTGTCTATAAAGTTGAAATTAGATATGCATGCTGACTGTCTTAGTTACTTTTAATAAGAGAATGCAAATGGTGCTCGCAGCTCGTAGTCCACAACCCTACAACTTTTGAGTGCTTCGAAGGGCTTGATCTTGGATTTGGTGCATGAAAGCATGAAAGGTTCTGTAGATCAAATAATTCTTGCAACATTCGAGGAGATGAGATGTATAACGCTTGTGAGATTACAAATCGCTCAATAGGTATTATAAGCAGCACTTGATGTGGAGAATAGCCATTTATATCTGTTTTTAATAATTACAATTCAATTCCCTTTTTTATTTTCTGCTTGGTCAAAACCTTATCAATATCGTAAAATAGGAATTCTCACATTAGTAATGGTACAATGGTAAAGTTTTTAAACTTCTATGTATATTATACAGTAAATCCGTGCTAGTAGTAAAATTTAAAACGTCTCACATTGTTAATTGTATGTACATAATACAGTTCATTATATGATTTGAGAGTATAATTTTATTCATATCATGTTTCCATGTTTGTATTCTATGAGAAATGGGTATCACACTGATTGGATCAGTACTTTCGCTACGAAGAGTAAACCTGTGTTACTCATACTTTTATCATATCTAAATTATGTCGTCATCCATGTCTGATTTAATTTTCTGAATCGAGTATCTCATACACCAAGAGTGTTTGTACTCCCTTCCATCTTTAAACAATCCTGGGGTACAGAACGGAAGAAGACTGTCCACTGATAAAGATGCGACACACCTTTTCTTAATAATTTCCTCCGTCGAATGCCGAATCGAGTACACAGGGACAGTGTATTGAAAATTCAACATCTGTGAAAGGATTGAAGAAATCACCTATCGTTACTTTTTTGCTACTTTTAAAATAAAGTTAATTTTTTTATGGCTTACGTTCTCCAACGGCTTGCTATACACAGTAATGACGCATTTGTAGTGCGAAGCCTCATCCTCAGAGCCAATTAAAGTAATCCACCAGAACAACATCTTGTTTTTAAGTCTTGTGTGTTGAATAAAAATTCTGCCATTGTATTTCAAATAATAGTAAGGTCCGTCAGCATCTTAAAAACCCCAAAACCTTACTCTCAATGTGCATTTTTTAAGTAGACTGATAGCAAATGTTAATTACTACATTAACATTTGCCATTAACACGGGAACTTCCTAATAGATCCTATGTAAGCATAAAAATGATATTTTTGTGAATATAGAATTATCTATGTCATCTGTACCTATATCAAAACTTGTACATCTTGCAATTTTCTCAAAACATTCCAATTCTTCATCATAACCCTCGTCTTTATGTTCCTGCTTTATGTGGTAGAAAAATGAACCGAAGTCAATAGGCTTCCCTTGGCATGAAAACGTACGATTGTCATAACATTTTATAGGTCTGCAAAAAATTATATTAGTAAACTGCGAAAAGTTCTTTTGCAAATCACATCTAATTTTAATTCTAATTTTTGTTTGACAGTGAAATGAAACTTATTGACATCTATATGATAGAATTGTCACCTGAAATCACAAGACGCAGCATGTTGTTTATACTGATTTCCAGGGACTACTTTGTCGCACCCGTGTTGACTGTAAATACACTTCATACTTGAAGCTTCCACAATGCTCTCAGCCACCAAATTCCGGATATTCGTATATTTTCCTTGACATAAGCCACATGAAATCAATTTGGGTTTACATGCACTACAAATTATGTGTCCGTTGACACAGCTAAAGATTGGGGGTAGGGGTAACTCAAGACACACTGGACACTCAACAATTTTTGCCAATTCTTTCGAAGGTACCATTGACCTGCGAACAAAATAAAAGCATTTAATCGATTAAAAACTGAATTTTGTGGGGTCTTTACTAGATAAAATCTTAGTCTTAGCAGATAAAATGTAAATTGCAATAATGAATTTCTATTGCTTATATAATGTTTCTACATTATCCAATCAGTAGCAGCTATTAAATTCAGGGCTGCACTGCCCATTTACTTACCCTTCTGTATTTGACGACATATTCACTATACTTCTCAATAATTTGCAGTTGGGGAAGATAAACCTTATTGACTATAAATCACTCCCAGTAGATTACACGAGTTGTAATTAGAATTCGAAAGGCTCAACAGCCCATACCCACCACCATGAAGATTTTCCACTGCACAATACGACAACAGTCTATAGGTAAAGTTTACGTTACAGGTCAGTTGTTTCTTACGTCACGTCAGTTGTCCAATAAAAATTAGATAATAATTAGCATACACGTAGTAAATATTTGCGACACAATTAAGGCTCTATAAACTGATAATAAATACATCGCAGAAAAACAATGATGGATTATTACACTGTAAACAATCCGTTTTTACCCTTCTGAAGCCGGAATCAATAATCATTGAATGGTGATATAAAAATTTATTAATTTTATGTGCATAACACTTCAATACGAATGTGGTAGTTAATCTAGTTAAGTACGTCCACCATACTACGTATCTGAATAAACTTGTGAAGGTACAAGTTACAGTTGTAAGAACTACTGTATCAAATTTTGTCAGATATGTAATTCTAAATGTGTCTATGAATGAATGTGAAAATATCAGTAAAATGTTAGTCTGTCATTTGAATGAGTATGTACTGATATTGCTTTTTGTGCAATATTTTTACTGACGCATTTGGTTTGACATGAAATATTTTATACTGCATAAACACGTAATTTTCCTTATTCACTAAAATGTGGCAACAAGGATACAATATAGTTTGATGACTGCTGTAAGCTGTATACTCCTACCGGAAAAAGTAGCTTTCGAGTTTCAACTGTTGGCCTCCTGGAAAAATTGATAAGATAATTCATGCCACTGCACTGGTTGAGTTACGTGTAAATACAGATAGAGATAGCAAAAGCATTCCTTAAAACTTGTCAGCTTTACTTGTGTCTGTACTATAATAAATATTTTCTCGCCATTATGATGCTTAATATGCGTGGGTTTAGTTAAAAATCGTATCATTGCATGAAATGAACATGACAAAAGCAATAAGGAAGTCTTTAAGAAACACATAGTCAAAACATTATTGTATGTAAGCGTTATTTAACTACAAACAATTCTTTGCTTCATTGATATTCTTCAGCTGACAGCCGTGACAGCTGGTTAACATAATTCATATTTATTCAAATCCTCCCGATTTACTGTCTTTCTATAGGCACTATATTGACGCATTTTTATTTTTATATACAAAGGCAAAGAGAATCCTATTGGGTCAATTCAATATTCTTAAACTGCGATTACTCACGCCGTCAAGCCCCCGTCTCTTGCAATTAGATTGCTAAATGACGCACCTAGTGGAAATTCAATTTAATGGCTGCTTTCTGATTATAATTATTATGATAATGCGAATCTATAGTCAAGAGAACATTCTTCACCGGTCAATGCCGGCCGATGTCATTAAATTGTAAATAAGCAATGCTAATGCTGTGTTAAACTATTGAGTGGTAAGCATTAAGCACAATAAGTACATATCTATTACTGGTCCGGCCCCAATTTGTCAACCCTTTTTGCCAACACCTTTTTGACAACACCTTTTTGACAACACAATTTCGCTCAAAATAAACCCAAATCCATTTTCTCAACACCCGTTTCCCTTTTTGTCAACAGACTATATTTTTATGTTCGTTTTGCAGGAATACACTAGTGCTACTAAATAAGATGGACTTGTGTGTCTTCTTTCTGTGTTCCGTACCAATGCATGACTTTACAAATCTACTGCCTACGTGCATTAACATACGTATTAGCATTATCAGATATTTAGATTACCTGATAATGATAATTTTACATTACCATTTTACATTTGAGATCATTATATGTGACTTATTTCTAGACCCACAGTAAATCTTATTTATTTAACATTATTAAAACCTGCCTTGTTGACAAAAAGGAAAACTAGTGTTGGCAATTTGTCTTTTTTTATCAGTTTTTTGTTGAGCTTTAGGTGTTGACAATTTGGGGGTGAACCCTACTACTCTGTAACTCTACCTAGCTAATTGGATAATACGCATATTCTATATTGAAGTGGACATAATTTTGTAATTAGCATAGTCAATTAGGCCTTAATGTGTGAACTAATGTTTGCAAAGATATGAACTACATGCCCGACACGCCGGACAGGTACAATACGGAAAATAAGGCAGTTTAAATAGAGAATAAGTTAATGTAAAATGTTTAAACAACCAAATAGCTTTATTACATGGACATAATGATAATTGTTACAATGAAAATCTGCATTTGGTAAAGCCTAACTAAATAATTTCCAATGTATAAAGTGATGAGATTGTCGATATTGACACAAACAACCGCGAAACACATACAATTCTCTGTTGTTTCTAGACTATAAACAACCTAATGTTTAACATTTAATCATGAAGTTTCCGAACTCAAACGCTACACAAACGGCAGATATAATTTTATTGATCATTTATATTTATCATTTATATTGTGTACACATCATAGAAACAAAATCCAAAACAAGAATGCCTAATCAGAGTAAATAAAATATTTGCGTACGTGCTCAATAAAAAATATAGTTGGACGATTAGGGTTTCATATAATTTCATATCTTCAAATATGTAATGTGTAGGAATATGTGTAATTGGTTTTTAAATAGTAGGTACGTGATGTACATAATTTTCTGAAACTCTTAATACCCAATAATAAATGACATTTTTATCAAGATACATAACAATTTCCTCATTGATTTATAAATTCGCATTTAAAAATTTCGCATCAATGTAAACTTGAAAATCTTATGTTTTTGCATACACATGTATTTATGTAAAGCAAATACCTAGGCTTATGCAGGTAGTGATGATGAATGTGATTGTTTGTGATTTTGTGATGGTAAGTATAAGATTCTTTGTATTCTCCTCTGGTAGCCAAATAAATACATTTTATATAAATAGTTCCTTAATTTCCAATAGTCACATTCTTTTCTATGAAACACGCAGGTGGGATTGGGACATATTTATAACTTGTAAATGATTCCAGTTGTAAATTAAATCATTTGTGATTCAACGTCAGGTTTATCTGTATTTATCACTACATTCATAAACATGATTTACGTGTTGTCGAATGTATTACATATTCTATCCCTAAGTATACTATGCACTCGAAAGTTTTTTTTCTTTTTCGAACATAACTTTCTTCCTACAATGAGTCCATACTTAAGTTAATAAATTAATACTATGTACTGTATGTACTTAACGAACTATATGTATATAGCCCACTTTAATCAAATAGGAATGTTTTAATTTACTGGTTTAGTGTTTAATAGCGAAATTAATTTCTATCACTTTTCTTGCTTAATAAGAAACCAAAAACAATAAGCTAAGCTGTAGTATTATAAGCTAGCAAAAGAAGTGTATTGGATGATTACAGTCTACGTACTCGCAAGCCCTTTTTGCAAAATCTACATTACAATCACATGCGTTTTTGATTTGTTTGTACATACACAACTAACTAAATAAATAAACTTTACACTAGTTAAACTATCAATTGTGTGTTCCTAACAAACAAAGATTTTCTATAATATATAGTTACCAAATTTTATTTCTAGTTGTGTACAATATATGCGTAACAAATAAACCAAAATTTTCAAACATTCATTTCACTTGCATAATAATGATACGCAATTCACATCACAGACATTAAGGCATATCGACATAACGTTCTCATACACGCTGCTACCGATCAAATGATGTCTCTAAAATGTGTAGCAGTATGCCTTATTTTTAATAATAAGCTTCTGACTATTAATTGTGAGACATACGTAAAGATGGGCTAATCAATATTTTTTGCCTATTCATTGTTTAAGTATCCCTTCAGAATACAAATTATGTCCAACAAATTAAGTTCACGTACGAAGTACTATAAACAAGGTACATGAATTTGTAATTTAACCACATGCATGGTAGAAGAATAAAGACCGACAAACGCAAAGTCTACTTGTCAAAGTCCATTCTTTCAGGATTATCTAGATGTAGTATAATAAATAGCTGATAGCTTAAAAGCACTGTTCCCTCATGGCTATTCGAATGCAAATAGTGTCCTAATAATAAGAGTAAATTAAAGTGTAAATCAGATAATTTGCTGCACTGAGTATCTAGTATTTAATAATTGAAAATATACGTATACTTCTATTTATAAGCTAAAACAATGGAAAACCGGATATTGAACTTTGGACATTGATGCAAACTAATTAATTATAATAATATGTCAATTAATTAGTTCTTTGTCTACATATAGCGCAGGAGTATACATGAGCAAACTTAAGTTTAAACTACACCTTCACTCTCGTGGAGAATGTATTCAATTATGAAAATTATAAATGTCGTAACAAGTTTAAGAGATAAAACTACAACTACTTTCTTAACTATATAACGTTGATTAAACGGTACAAATATATGGATTGAGGATTACTAAAGAACAATATTTGTTATAATTTTGTGTACTTGGTGTGTATGGGTATTTAGGCATATTTCATGTACTATAAATTGTAAATATGAAGACAGCTAGGAGAGATGAACTGAGCCATGGACTAAGATTTCTTTTTCCTGGATCCTCGAGGAGAGAGATGAGATATATTAGTTGTCGAAGGCTTTAAATTGAAAGCTGGGGTGGGCACCATGAATGGACGATTCTTTCCGACTCTGTTAGAACGGAAGTGAAGCCTTTGGATGATTGTCGGCAATGGTTTGTCAGGAAATAACGTCTGCAATATTCCTTCGAACAGTACAAGCAGGAACCTTCTATTAAGAACACGATTTTGGCAAAGATCAAATACACACATGAGACCCCGTCTCGTAGTTTCGCTTCCAATAAGATGCTTCAGCTCATCTAATCAATCAAACACAGCAATCAACGTTTATAACGATAAGACATTTGAAGAAGTTGCTCCTTCCATGTTAGATACCTGATAAAGATGCCATTAAAGAAGCTTTCGTTGCTATTCTTGTTCTCATTTTGCTTTCATTGTCTCTTGAGCTTCCAGATGACATGCGACGACCGTGTGGCCATAGAGAGTTTCTAATTATTCACAATAATTTCATTATGTTTTGACAATAAGCTCAAGAAAAATCTTGAGAAATTACATTAATGATTACAATACGTATGAATACTGTGGTCATAATACTATTTATTTGTACCTTAGTGTGCTTAAATAACCAGACACTCGAACAGGACTGGTAAGATATGCTACGTAATCGACGATTCGTCTGTTAATGGTGTCCCCTAGCATAGCCTAAAAGAAACAAATCAATGCTTTTGGTTTTTGTCGACAATAGTCAATATTCATCCAATTAAAAAAGGAAATTATTTTACACGTAATATTTCCCGAATGAATGCTACTATGCGCTTTCTTAACCATTGATGCCTTGATTTGAGATCGAAAACTTCGTCCATAAGCAAAAGAACGATTCTCAGAGGAATGTTATCATCCGCCTGTAAATGATCAAAAAAGGTTTACAAAATACACTACACATCATAACAGCAAGATATTCTGACAAAGCGTAGTATTATGAAAGATTTTGACTGTTTAAATCACTACCTCGTCAATCGACGAGCTAACTTTGAGCGACTCGGAGAAATGATCTGTCTCGACGTTTTTGGAATGAAACATTTTTGTAAATCCATCAAAAGTATTGATAAATGTATCAGGAGCGCTTTTAACAGCTGATGTAACGCTTTTCACCGACTGCTTCAAAGGATTGACTAGGGTATCTATCTGAATTAGTCAAATAGGAAACACATATAGTTAGTATTATTCTCTCATGACACCAATTAGTAACTACTAATAGCATAGTATATAATAAATGCATGCGAACCTTTTCACTAAAATGTTTTTTCTTTACAACGTAATTTCCAGGTTCCAAAAAATGTAACAAAGCATCTTGTAGAGATTCTCCAAAGCACTGTAAATGCAGCGCACATAATATTCATTTGAAAATATTTGGATAATAGCTTTATCAAACTGAATAAATTCGACACAATAGACGTACTGTTGTAGGTACCTGTTCTGAAGTCATTGATAGAATGCTGCAAAGGTACTTATTTAGTGCCACCATTCTCTTTTCCAAAACTGTCCTGTCCGTAGTTCGAAATGTTTGTTTGCTAGGAAATTCGATTTTATTTAACCGCATCCACTTGGACTTTATCCATTGGTGAAAGTCGTAAAAGTCAGAAAATCTTCTATAAATGTGCCACTTTTTTTCTTTTCTGTCATGGTCATCGAGTCTGGTAACCTGAACAGCGTAAACGCCAAATTGCTTCCCTTTTTCTGAAGTTAAGCCTGCTTCAATTATTTCCGCATTTATTTTGTACTTCTTGTCCCAAAGATGTTTTTCCCACGTCAGTAACTCTTCAGGTCTGATTCCTTGAGCTTGTCTCCGCCCTTTTAAGCAATCACGACATATTTGGAATTCGTCGCCAATTAAAGACTTGGAATGGTCATTTGAAAATAAATCTTCATCGTCTAAGGATACAACATCTTCGTCTTCGTCATCAGAGGCACTGTGAGCAGATACGCTGTCAGCTTTTAGAAGATCCAGCTCCATTAGGCATTTTATGTAGAGCTTATTTCGCTTAAAAGATGGATAGAACTTCTCTGTCGTCTCCATTGTTTCAATCAAGGCTTCCACAATGTCGTCAAATAAATAAGCAGTGATGGTTTCCGTACGAATTTGAATGTAGAATCTTTTTACGGCAGTTTCTGATAATCTCACTTTGTGGGACGCCTGAGCGCAAGTAAGAAATGGAGACTGAATACAAATACATAATATACAATGATCAATAGCATTATCATTTTCGTACCGAATCTGATAGAAATTCCTCGTAAAGATTTATAGCTGCGTCCCTCATGCAATCTAACATTGCTTGGATGTTGTCGGCTTGTTCCTTCCCTTTCTGGGGACTTCTACTGCTTATTTCTATTTCAGAAAACTGCTGCTCAGCGGATGTCTTCCAAGCTAAACATTTTCGAAAACATTTTCAGTATTTTTACGAAACAAAAATGTAAATGCGTGTATTCATTTAGAATTTCATCTGAAGATTTACCATCAATGTTCATGTACATGTCCACGTAGTGGGTGCCGTTGACAGAACTCATGTAATCTTGAAAATGATAGAGAGCAACACTGTTTTTTAGAATTTCTTCCAGACTCAGAGTGTGCAACTTTACTCCCGGCATCAAGAAGTAATTTTGCCATTGATCTCCATCATCTGTCCAGTCTCCGAAACCTCCTTCTTTGAGAATGCTCAATCGTTGCTCTATCATTTTGCAAACATAAGCTAATGTTTTTAACTGCTGCTTGATAGAATTTGCTTCATCCCCAGATGCACTTTCTTGCGACTTTTTCTGTAAAATTTGAACAATAAAAAATCACTGAAATGAATATACTAATTACACCAACGTTGAATCTGGTACTATACGCTCATGGTTTCATTTTGTTTCTTACAAGTTCAGAATGTTGCTCCCGAAAGAATTCCTCAACAGCCAGCATTTCGTCGATAGAATCACTAGTACGAATCACAGTCAAGAAAATGTCGTTTGCTATAGGAAATCCCTGACACTAGAAACAAATCCCAGTCCATTATTTTAAATGAAGGTTGCAATTAAAAATGTTACTCTACCTAGAGTACAATTAAGTGTAACAGTAAACGACACTTACCAACCATATAATGTATTGATTTACAAAATCAGGATCAGAAAATAAGTTTAGCACTGGAGTAAGCACGTATCGAACTAATAAATCTTGAGCTAAAGTGCCAACTGGGGAACATCCGTAAGTATCTGGTGGCAGTAGAAGGTATAACAAGCTTTCTGTAATACCCTGGAGATAGTCTAAAAAATTCGATAGGTCAGTTTTAATTTACGCTCACGTTTCATGTTCTTTTATACAATTTTCATGAACTATTGTAAACTAAGTATAAGTTTATAATAATATTATAGCATTTAAGAGCGTGTAGCCTAAATTCAGCACTTTTACTATCGTACCATATATAACTGGTAATGCATATAATCGATATCAGATATAGTGATACCAACCAAACGAACTAATAAAAGAAGATGCAATAGTTCAGACTGAGTAGTTCTTCTACAACAAAAGTCACCACACCCAGAACTAACATTGATTTTTTTCAAATCGACAACCAAGAATACAATTGTTGTTTTCATGGCGCTTTTAGAAAGAACGTGGAAATAGGTTAAAATGTTTACAACAGAATTTACCTTCTAAATGACTGTCATCAGTGCAAACCATATCACGGCAAAGGTGTTTCTCCATTGAGGCTTCTAAGTCGAAAAATACTGAAATTAGGTCACTATTTGGATTTTCTTTTGTTTTGACAAGAGCTGAGCGATAAAGACGCAAATGGGATGCTGCGTCATCAACTAGATGAGTAGTGAGATATGGAATCCAATTAACTTCTTTGACTCTGCACACAGCGGAATACATATACTTTTAATCTATCTAATTGCCTTTTTAATGTTGTACGCTATGCAGTAAAACATGTGCCAAAGAAAATAATTTATACCTGGAGGACAAACTGACTAATGTTTCTTGAATAGTTTTTCTCAGTTCATGAATAAACTCATCATCTTCACTTATGAAATCATACCAAGAATGCACATAATCCCTTAGAATGTAATCAATCATTTCATGTAAGATTTCGTCAATAAGAGCTGAGCCGCTGAGTCTCATGTCCAGTTTACTTCGAGGTTCTTTTGAAAGACCATCAGTGACTGTATTTCCATCTCCGTCGATTTTTAATACTCTTTCCAATAAAACTTTACGAGATTGCTTCATTTCGGCAGACTCGGTAACCGATTGACTGTACAACTTAAAACAAGCCCTGAAAAGAAAGTTTTTAAATTCGGAAAAAATAGAAAATATTATTATAAAGTAAAATACAAATATATTCTTACCCCAGGAAAAAGGAAACAATTGCAAGGGCGAATCCGACTAGAAATTTGATCCCAAATATCGCAATAACAACTAATGATATGAGGGCAAGAATAGAGCCGAAACTGGTCCATGTCCATGGGTAGGCCAGGATACACTGAATGATTTTCAGTGCCCTGGTCTTTAGCCAGTTCCGGCATGTCAAAAGCCAAAGTGGCCTGGTCATCTCCTTTTCCTTTTGCAATTAATTTTCGTTACTTTGTCCATTTGAGTTTTATGGCGAAATAAGCAGGATCGGAAGGACGAGAACCTATCTTGAAAGGAACAGAAACATATTTTTACTAACTAAGCTTATTTTCATGCTCTTTACGGAAATCAATATTCATTGTCATCCTTCTAACTCTTCTGAAATAATAAATTTTGCTTTCGCGAACCTTGTAGAAAAATCTGAGGTCGACTTGTATTGTAACTTTATCGGATCTGTGTTGGGTTGGGACGGAAGGGACTTTTTACTGATTCTTCGGTAGGGTCAGAATCAATGGAATATCTCGTGTTATCGGAATCACTTTTATTACTTCTTTATACTTACGACCGCTTCTTTTACGGTCGCTAGTTTATTTGAGATTGGCCCAGGATAGTTTATCAAAAAGATTTTGTTATGGGTGGAAGACTTCTCTTCACATGTTCACATGATGACTGTGACAATGACAACGACAACATGACTGAATGGCGAAAAGGTACAACTGCATGGAAACTTGCGTCAGAAATGCCTGGAAAGTAATACAAGGACACATTTCATTAAAAGCCTTTTATCAATTAATTATTGTCGATATGACTAAAGTGGTAAGCACTTTATGCAGCAAAATCTCAATACAACTCAATCTAATACAATAAGTGAGTCATAAATGTAAATCACTACCATAATGGTCATCACATCAGGAATCGGTATAGCAATATATTGTATGGATTTATTGCATTTTTATTGTAACTCACAATAAAAGTATTCTAGAATGTTGTACACTACATGTACATCCTTAAATACTACTTAAATACAGATAAAGTAACATTTAGGGATGCACTTCAACTTTGAATCTTTTTAAAACAGAATGACCCTTCAATACCCTTTTGAATCCAATACTCAAGATTATCTCTACTGATGAACCATCACTTCTTCAACTATTTATATTACACATAAAATGTATATCAGCATTAATATAGGTCATTTTATGTCATAATTTAGAAAAAATTTGTTTTTATGAACATGCTAAAAATGGATAATACGTGCATATAGTAGATATGAACGTGGATTTTAAGATTAGATATGAATTTGACAATGTAAATAATATTATCACTATCTCAATATCCTTATTAATAAGCAATGCTGTATTTAATGCAGTACTGTATTCGATTGTGTTGTTAAATCGAAATATTTGTAACGTGTGTTTGACAGTGTGACATTGATGTCACATTTTCATGTTAAAACTTATCACAAACTGTATAAAACAAACGATCATATAAATACATCAATCTCAAGGGCACGTAAAACTATATGTGAAAAATAGGTCGAAAGAGCTTTGCGATTTTTTGCTTTTGAGACTCTTTTCTTCGCAAGGGTCTCGGACCCCTGTCCCCCGAATGCGGCCCTGCAAACCCTTTTCAGTTAAACAATACAACGCATTTTATTTGTTACAGCAAAGTTGAGCTTGCAACTAGTATTCACCTACATATACAAAATACAAACACAACGTTTATAAAGACGAACTATTTTAAAATCAAATTGTATAAAACGTATTAATATTTCTGTGATTAGTATCGTATAATTTTAATTGTATCTACTGCTGCTAATAAAATCGAGTATATCTGTCAATGAAATAATCATTTTATGCATTTAGACAATGAAATAATAATGGTACAGATATTAGGACTAGGACTACATTACCAACTTCCCAATGACAATGACAACTGCTTTTTTTGTACGGGAGATAAACAGCTGTGTGTAAACTGAATGCCCGAAGTTTTGGGTTGAATGAAATGAAAAAGTAGTACAGTTTAGTGGTTGTACTTACGATTGCTAGTACTGTATACAATAATAGTGAATGATAACTTCTTTGGCTTAATTTGTTTAAATTACTAACAATTTGCTGTATCACCCACATTAACTTTAGTGTAGTAAGTGTAGTTGTTCAAGGGGAATTATGTATGCAATGGCAATGTATGTAATGTAATGTAAGGACAAGATGACAACACAGCAAGGACAGTACAATGACAGTTTCTTCTGTATGATGAAAGGGTTTTATGAAATGTAAATTTAATTTTGTAGATATTTTAAATGATAGGAAGTAGATATGTTTGCATAGATGGCTGTTTATATGGGCTGTTTATTTATATTCAAACGAGTGTGTGAAAACACATGATAATTATTGAGACTGGATGTAGAGAGTTTATACAGTTGTGGTGTGATGCACATACGAAGCCAAGTTAATTTTGGTATGTTTCTTAGTTATTTCCATACTTAAGTATGTAAGTGAGTACGTGAAAATATATCTTAATTACTGTAACTGCCATAAAGAAAATTATGATCGTTTGGTGAACTTACCAATCAGCAACAGGATATATTTGTGTTATGTGCTACATGTTAACTTTTGTATGATTTCGTACAGCAACTAGTTAATTGCAAATGTATATGTAAGCATATCGTACCATTGGCAAAACTTTGCAGTCACGTACCAAACTCTGTGACTACTACACATGACGCAAGGAATTACTCAGTAGAATGCACTATTAGTGTAGGTATATGCTCTAACATTGTGTCGCTCTAATGCATGTAATTTTTCCTTGCTTTCCTTGTTTGTTGAAGGAACTACATTGCAAGGCTTTTCTTTTCTCTTCACACTTATTACTTTGATGTTCGTCAGGGTCCTTTATTCTTGCGTAATAAAATGCTTTTTGTTGATGATGTGAACACTGGGCATTTGAGTCACAATCTAACAAGAGAGAAAGAGGATCTTACTTATATATACGGAGCGGATTTATAATATATGTTATCTCTGCTTGGGAATCGACCACTACTCTCAGACAGTTTAGTAGATACCTGACGGAGTACACTGGCGGGATGTCTACTGCGTTCTATGTTCACATGAGAGTAAAGCACAACTCCAGAAATGCAGTTACCTATTGCCTTCTTTTATCCTATACGCCTACACAACACTCTGATATAAATCAGGGTACTACTACTACTAGAAGCGCTATGGTACTTGCTTCAGCGAAAATACACAGCAATGTTCATTGATACACAAATATATTATTACATTTTATAGTGCACACACCACCCACCCGACCTATTTACGATTTTGGGTTGGCATTTTATGCACGTATATTTTAGGAATAGAGGTACCATATGTCTGCCGTCTTCCACCACAAATTACGCTTTGATTTGTATACAAACAAACTTAATACAGACCTTCTTATGTAAAAGAAATAACTTTCACAAGCAAAGCCCAGCAGATTTTAGGTACATTTACTACTTATTCAATTGAATCTATAGGTAGTCTCCAATAATATTCCTTTGGAATTTCTGAAATTCAGTTCACACGTATATAATTAGTAAAAATGCTCATTATTTGAGACTGGTACTTGGGAAATAGGTACTTAACTGACCATTTGAATATGTAAGATGTAAACGCAATTTATGGATGATTTTTGGGAGTAATTGGATCACCAAAGCAGTAACTCTGAGAGGGTTAAAAATTGTCCTGGTCAAATATTATTTTAATATTTTTAGCTGCACCCTTTTCGACTTTAGATACAAAACAATGAGGGCTGGGTATCCCGCATCCTTTGCAATAAAAATAGGATCTTTAAGAAAGAATGTACCTCCGTAAGTTTTTACATTTATAGGTAATCCTAATGATATTACATAGACATTCACAAATTGTTGTTGTAAAAAGTACCCAAACGTCATGCTGCTCGCTGATACGTTCTATGCAGTCTCCATTCTTTTAAAATGGTCGACCCAACCATTGTCGAACCGAAACAATCTAGGGTCAAATTCCCAGAAGGTTTCCAATGGACATGGCTATCAAAAGGGCGACCCATTCCAGGTTGGAACTTGTTGGAAGCCCAACCTTTGTTCACAAATAACTTTTTGGTCTTTCATATGATTCTTCTGGTTATCCTTTCTGATTTTGAGTTTTGCATAGAGACCTCCAATGGCTGCGGATTGTAGTATCAGAGATGGAGACCTTACAAATTATCCGTATGTCTCCTTCTCCGACAAAATAAACTATTTCAAGCATCTCCTTTCCCTTTAAGGTCAGTGGCTTAGGTTTAGGGAAAAATGGACCCAGCCGGTGAGGTTGATTATTTCGGGAGTAGTTCTGGGGGTCATTTCATTCACACATTCATTTACTTTGCTGATCAGAATCAGAACATTTGAGAGCTTATACTATACAATCTCTTTCTCAAGTCATTCTTATCCGCGACTATTTATGAAATCCTTAAAAGTTGCATATATCTCTTGGTATGTATAAATCGTATAATTATATTATTATCAAGTATTATATATAGATAGATAAATAGATATAACATAATAATATAGATATATTTGTACTTTGTACTACTTAAGTATTCCCAAGAGTCTGTGCCCATAGAATTACTATTATAAAGTATCATAAGTAGCCTTGGTATACAAAACTTTAAACTGTCACATATTATAAGCAAAACATAAGAACAAAATTATTAAACTACTTATGCGCTATATGTATCTATGTGAATTACCTGTTTACTAAATCGATTATTATATGGTAAAGGTTTAATTGTTAGCAAAGGTTGCTAACTAACATTGCTGAATGTGTATATGCTTGTGAGTATTCACTGAACAAATAGTAATTGGCGATTGTATTTTTTATACCTAACAGGATGAATACGAATCGTATTATACGATTGAAAAGGGTTAATTTCATTTTATTAGAAAGAAACGACGAAACATCGCCTTTGTATCTTGAAGATTTTCATGTACTTGTTTACTGTTTGTTTGATAAATAGTTTTAGTATATAGTGTTTGATACTTGATAGATTTGAAAATAGTTGCTAATAAATGTACATAGCAGTTAATACTATACATATAGTATTTAATCCTATAACCAGTGAAGTGAGAAGACAAAGGTGTCTATGATATCTTCCCAAAATTCCAGCACCACATTGTCCCAGTCTATATAGTTTGACATTCATTTACTTTTCAGAGGGATTTCAGCAGCATTTTTATTTGTAGACACAAAATTTATGTACACCTGCTGATGGTCGGGGTGGGGGGTACCTACTTAAAATTTGAAACAATGAAAATATTATTTCTCACACACAATTCTAATGGTGCATCAAAGTTGGCACCTGGCAATGGAGGAACTATCATTTGTTTATTATTAACATTTCAGATATATAGGTAATACGATTCAAATGACCTCAAAATAAAGTTCTTAAATGTAACTATAATATGTAACGCAATAGAAGAAGGCAAATATTTAAGAACAAGTAATAAAGGTATTATTTCTTAAGGGGATTGGAAATAAGGAGACCCTTTGCGGTCTTTTTTGATCGACTGTGTAAGTGTATGCAGATACAAGTACTCATGTAGATTACTTTCTGATTATTATATCTATATGCACTATAGCTGAGTACACGAACTACCTGCTAACAAACGTACTTATCGGTAAGTAATCTTGGGATTCGATTGAGATTTTCAATATTTGTTTGGTGAATGGCAAACGGAAATAGTAGTTGTCTCTAGTATACATATCGCGTAAGTATAAAATTACCTGGTATGTGTTCTATAAAGGCACAATTATCTGTCCAGAAAACTAATGTGAACGAAATTGTTAAAACAAATTGAAACTTATTGCTTTGCATAATTTGATACGATAAAAATGCCAAGATTACAGATGTTCCTTTGTTTAATGCACGTATTTAATAATAATAATAATAATAATACTTTATTTAGCAATTGCAGGTATTAATAAAGTGTGTTATTCATATGTAACGTGATCTTTAATAAACCAATACGTGCAAACACTTCTACTATGTTATATATACTTACTAGTATAATAAATACAGGTACCTACCTGCAATGTCTACACAGAGTGCGAACATCGCATATCCACGCATATCACACAACTTATTCCAATACATGACAACTTATTCCAATACAGGACAACTTATTCCTAACTTTTTATTAAGATGAAATATAGCTATGCGTATCATTGAAATAATATTATTATATTACCTATGCCTACTTACCCTCGGGAGTGAAAATAAGTTCTATTATATACCATTTGAGTTTTGATGATTATGATGAAAATGGTCTCAAGCATGTGTGTTATCATTTGATGATAACCATAAGACAACTAATAATAATCTGTCCTGTCCTAGCTAAGCCGATATACATAATGATAATCTATTTACTTCTTGTGGTTGTTTCTATTCTAAAAAAATTAGTTGAGCTATTCGCCATTTTACAACATATCCCTATTTATTATACTCTGTATAATGTACACACATACACGACAGATTACACGAAAGACGACTAATTGGATATTGGTAATTGCACGGTAATTGGCAATTTGTCAAAAAGAAAATGTAAGTTCTGCATATATACAAATGGAAAGGTAGGTTAGATTCTACAGTTTGAGTACTGGCAAATGCCGGCTGGATGATTACTCAAACATTACATTCTCATAATTGTTTTTAAATCTAGTATTCATATAAATAGTATCCAAAGACGAGCTGTACATGATAATATTTAAGAGATCTCTCGTTACATAAAGTTATAGTCCCAAAGTTCATATATTTTTGAAAAACAGTCTAAATGAATCACATGTGATTGTGTCCATGTTCATCCCCAATGTCCCAAATTCATAAGCGTAGCGTTAGTAAGTACGAATTTAATTGTTAACTTTTATGCGAAAAATTAATAGTTGACCCCGGGAGTTAACTAATGAAATAAGTGGGAGTGTAAATTACGTTTGTTTTCGGTGTCCCACTTTTCGGGGTGCATTGAATCAAGTTATAAGTTATACGGTAATTAATAAAATGAATCGATTTTCCAAGCTATTTCCAAGCTCGCATAGTTGTAATTCTTAACTTACTACACGACAAGACGACTCTTTCTGCGCTCTGTTGCGAGTCTGTGAATTGTGTGTGTTGTTGTGGTTGTGTCATGTAGTGATACTATTATGTCCATGTCAGTATTTGGATTTCTTTGCATATGTATTTACGCGTTTAGGTATTGTGAATTTGGTGTCTAGCTGCTGGTCTGCCATAATAGTCTGTCTGTTCATGGTCTGTTCTATACTGTTCTGTAGTACTTGCATAATATGCAGTTCTGTTTCTGTTCATTTATAGCTACAAAATACAGACTTGGAGTAAAATTGGCTGAGTGAGTGAATGTATCAATGTATTATTGTAAGTAGTATTATTGCATTGTAGTAGTAAATAGTAGTATTCATGGCTATAGGTAGTAGAAATGTGGTTGGTTGTAGCCTTAGTAGTACGTAGTAGCCGTCATGGAAAAGTGGTATACATAATACGTATGTACGTATAGAGTCTAGTGTGTGTAGTGTAGAGTCTGTGGAGTATGAGACGAGTGTGGATTCAGTGGATACCTTTACGTTACCTAAGTGAGCATTGAGTGAGTATTGTATTGTGCGTACTGAGCTGAGATGGGTTTTCTTCTCTGTGTTGTTGGTTGCTGCTGCTGCTGAAGTTGGTGATTAAAATTGTGTTGTCTTCTGTTTCTGTCCTGTCTGTGGAGCCGAGATCAGTTTTTAAGGTGACGAGACCACGACCAAGTGCAATCACTCTTCTGGCAAGTCGGACGAGGATACAGAAAATTATGGACTTGATGGCCAATGATCATTAATCGTCTTCGGTATTTTTAATTTTTTTTATTTTTAAACTGTATCTTCATTTAGTTTTTGTTATTTCTATAAATATTATTACTCTTGTCTTCAAAGGCAATAAGTGAGCCCAAGTATTTTTACTCTTTAGTTGGCCAGTTCGTCATCGTCAGTAGAAACTGATTTCCACTTTTTGGGACGGAGTGTTGTTCTAAGCGTGTAACACTTAAAATGCCGTCTGATCAGTCAGTCAGTTCCAATCAGATTGTTTTTTCTGAGGTTGTCGTTGTCCCCTTCTAACTGTCCTTGTCCACTGACAGCGGACAACTAATCAGGTGACTGCAAAGAATCACTCGGTCACTGTTTATAGACGTCTGTAGTCAACATGTCAACATAACATCTGTTTGAGGGTTTGTTTTGAAAAATAATTCATAAAACACAAAGCAAACAACACAGCAATATGACTGATTTTTCGAATGTCGAATAATTACTGTTATCATGTCAAGTTATTCCAAATTGCTAGGTGTAGAAATTAATCCATGAATCCATAGATTTTCCAAAATTTAAGCAGCCAAATCCAATGTAAAATTCACGGTTATTAGCAACTCCAAAAAAATATTAATTATCCGATTCAGAAAATCTTACGTCGGTTTAATTCAGGCTTAATGCTAAAATATGAATTAAAAATGTTGATTAGCTAACTACTACTAGGGTACAGGGAAGGGATAAAAAGAAAATTTAAAGATTTATAGGCAGGCATATAAGATATATATTATTTTTATTATATGATTTAAGATATAACGATATAAGTATAACTTTATTTTCGATCCCTTTCATTCGAAAGACCATCCGTCCATTCCAGAACCCCTCCTTTTAATGCAGTCATATAATTATTATGTAATATTACAGAATATACAGAATACGGGAATTAATGTGTATTGTTTTGTTATTCAGTGTCAAGACCTTGGGAATTTGGACTATTAAAAATTACGAAACCAGTTCGCTTTGACGGCAAGCTGCTAACTGCAGACAAACAGTTTAGATGATTCCATCCTCCATCCCATTAGTCAATTACCGATATAATGTTTCGTATGCACTAAAGGTATTAGAATATTTTATATTTGACCATATTCTAACATGCTGTTAAGTATGTAATGTAAAACTTACCGTAGCAAACAATTTTTGACAAACTTGTTTATTTACAGATTAACCAATTAAGAGAAGACTGACGTTAATTAAATATTCTAGGGTTGTCTTTGAAGTCAAATCATTTCTGCGTGAGAAAGTTATATTTGAAGATGAATGAAAACGGTTCAAGTAAAGGGGGGAATGGGGATTCTGATTCATCTTTGAATGGCGAGGGACTTTGTAGGGATTTTATGCGGAATGTGTGTAACAGGGGAAAGAACTGTAAATTCATACATCCAGAAAATATAGCAATACAAACGGAACCAATATTCTGTCACGATTATCAACAAGGAAAATGCTTTCGCTCTACATGCAAGTTTATCCACTGTACCAGAGACGACGAGGAACACTATAAACACACAGGGGAGCTTCGCGAAGGTCTACTTACCGGGGAGGAGTGCTTTGAGAGACCCAAGAAGCTTGCAAATAATCGTAAGGGAAGCCGTAATAGCAGTGGAAACGCGGGTAGAAATGGGGGACAAGGACAGGTGAATGGCAATGGCGACGAGTCAGTACCGATCTGTAAGGACTTTTTGAAAGGTGTCTGTGCAAGACCGGTTGGTGGCTGCAAATACAGACACATTTTACCTGGAAATTCAAATACTGGAAGAGGTACTCGAGGACGGGGAGGAGGTCCCACCGCCAGAGGAGGTGGGGCAGCACCTCTCAACCGGAGAAGGCCTGCTCCTCAAAATTATTTCACAGCTGTCCCCAGAGCTAAGCGTCCAATGCCAATGGACGATAATGAATACTACGACAACGAATGTGAAGACGATTATGAAGACGATGACTATTCCGCTGGTTACTCTGCAGCTCCCCCAACTCAATATCATAATCAATTATACTCGTCTCTGGGACGTTCCCATTCTGTAGGAGGATCTCTCGCAACCCATGGAATGGGCCACAATTCGTCTTACTCGCATGGACTTGTTAATTCTCATAGTGCGTACCAACAAGCCACTTCAGCTGGTTACTCGTCAGGAGGTCAGAGGAACGGCTACAGCGTTGGGACGACAGGGACGGGACAAGTTGCTAATAATAACTCCGTTGCAGCTTACTTCCAAAACCAGCATTCTACTGATGCAATGAAAGCTCTGGAAGACGAGAATTTCATGTTAAAACGAAGAATAGAAGAGCTCAAAACTTCGAATGAGTTCTTGCTCTCCCAAAATGCCCAGTTAAGGTTGAACAATTCCCTAAGTGTCAACCGAAATAGTGTGGCGGTAGAAAACGTTCAAGTACAACAAACAGTTAATCCTGCAGCCAGTGTCGTTCAAACATTGGTGTCAATGGCTCAACCTATGGGGATGACGATGACACCTTCTCTCAGCGTTGCTGCTACGCAGTCGATGTCAACCATTTCAACTATGCCCAATGCTTCTATGGCTCCTGTGTCCATCAGCCAGGCTCTACCTGTAGTAAGTATAGCCCAACATCCTTCTCAACAACCTCCAACTGTCTACCCGATGGTAACAACACAAGGGGTCCTTCCTCCACCGAATTAGCTTTCTCTAGACCACTTGCTTCTTTGTAAGTTAAAGTTATGCCGTTGTACATAACTTATGATTATTCTAAATCCAATTTGTAAATGATGTATCAATATACCTAAATGTTAATATTTGTCCTTATTTGTAATTTTGCTATTTTATTACAGAAGATGAGTGTTGGTTTTTGGGTCGCGGAAATCAATAGGCTGCACGAAATAGAAATACAAACGGTATCAGTGACCAGTGACACACTGAAACATTGAAGCAGTTTTCATCTTTTATTGACCTGTATTATATAACACTGTGGAGTTGGTGAGCGCAAACTCTAAAGTTGCCTTATATCAATTATTCAGTTTTACGTGTTGTTCGTCTGCTTGTGTATTATTGCGTAATATAACACATTCTGTTCTATATTTGGTTGATGTTAAATATAAATACTGTAGCGGTAGAAGTAGAAGTATTCTGAACGTTTAGAAGATTTATAGATGTCTATGAAAAGTATCTCTATATATATTGAAGTGTAAATATACATAACATATAAAGCATCACACTACATTTCCTTTATTTTGTATATTAAGAAACGTAGCTAACTGTTGTCCTGCATGTTTGTTTGTAATTTACTGTGAATATAAATTGCAAATTGTTGAACCTCAATTCTTTTAAATGTGTATTTTTGTGGGTCCAACTCACACTTTTATGTTTAGTTAAATATTTGAATGTGTGTTTGTGTTACGTATTCAGAAGATGATTCACCATTATAAGTAGCAATGATAAAATGAT
This sequence comes from Tomocerus maximus, assembly GCA_019776445.1. Taxonomy (NCBI): domain Eukaryota; kingdom Metazoa; phylum Arthropoda; class Collembola; order Entomobryomorpha; family Tomoceridae; genus Tomocerus; species Tomocerus maximus. Next base: position 182 of record JABASH010001574.1, on the reverse strand, counting down.
AATGATATTATGGCAAAGTTGGTGCAGTCATAGTTACCACTGGTATTACGCTCATAAAGTTTGTCACTCCGGACGTTTTCAAAATGGAATTTCACTTTTTTTCATCGTGGATCTAAATTGACGATTTAGATCCACAGCTATTTTGCCATAATTTTAGCTCTCTGATTAAATTCACGTATGAT
>JABASH010001573.1:0-25156 GCA_019776445.1 Tomocerus maximus | reverse complement strand
CCTTATCGTCACTTGACGACAACTGGAACCACTTGTCGTCAATTGACAATAAGAATGGGCCACCGTGTGACCTGACCTGAGGTCAACGATAACAAAAGCTACCATAAAACACACTACTGACGTTGAGGCTGTATTTTGTAGCACATTGCTTTCAGTGGAAATAATTATGATTTATTTCGTATGGTAGCCGCAGCTCGGGTGCATTAATCACTATTTTTTAAGAATAAGCAAAAGCTGATAAGTTCTTGGCTGCTATGAATGCAGTTTAATTTTTAGGCATTTAAATTACCTCCTTCACTAACGTAAAACAATGACATGGTGTATCGTGAATGTTCATTGTAAACGGGAGGTTTATATGAAACACTTTTGCACATTTATTTATGTACAGACATTTGTGCTCACGCTAGCTTTCCCGTTATGCAAGGTTTTATTGCATAGTTATCTCCTTATATCTGAGTAAATGTGTTATAGAGAGACTACTAAATAGTATGCAGTTGTAGGTAGATACGCAAGTACCTAATCGTTCGGAATGAGCAGGTGCACCATGGTGTATTGTTGAACAAGCTTTGTTGTGTTGCTACAATATGGTTGGAGTACTGAACACTACGCTTTGTGGAGGGTAGCCCAATATGTAGTCGTCTAGCTAAAGATTTGGCGTTCCTTAATTTTGAATTGTAGTCATAAGACCGTAGTGAAGAGAGTTTTTGTTCCTCGATCTCCTTGATACATTTGATGAGAGGAATTTTATCAATTTTTATCGCAGTGGTTGTAAGCGTGTAGATTGCAATAAGTACCTGTCGGTGTACTATCAGTACACTGTTCATAGTTCATAGTACACTGTCTTTCCTTATTTTCTGGGTTGTTATGCAAATTGATTGAAGTAACTTTAGAAAAGTACCGTTTTGTTCTTTTTATATATACTTCAATAGATTGCTAATGTAATTGGGATACCTATATAGCTCCCATTAGTGACTCAAGTCAAATGAGTCAAAATGGAGCTAAGTGAACTGTAATCAAGTGTAACGCAATTTCTTTTTATGGCTACACCTATAAGCACCATCACTGTGCGGAAGATAGATGACGGCAGTTTTATATTTTAGTTTACAGAGAGGTTAATGGAAACATTTTGATGCATTGCATTGGTGCATTGCTAGCAAGTGCATCACATCAATCTGTGTATCCCCGTTGCACCTGTGGATGCATTTCGGTTATATGCTGGCCAATGCATCGCAGGTGAGAGCTATGAGGGATGATTGATGAAGTACAGAGAGATTGTCTCGTCGCTGTTGCAATGCAACTGAGGAAGACGGAGAAGATCAATGAAAATGGAATGTGTGAAGATGGGATTGAGACTCAAGGAAGAGGAGCAGACGTTACGTAATAAGCATTACAGCATTTGCACTGGATAGGTACGGATAAGTATTTGCAGTCAAATCGAAGAGCATTAGTTTTGTCCTTTTAAATCAATTACAAGGAAGTTTCAATGGAGAACCCTGAGATGACCATTTTTGTTCCTGAATACTAGAATATTCATCGCTCAGCATCGACAATTCTAATTCAGTTCTGATTTAAATGACTTAAAGTAGGCAATATTGAAACTTTATATGATTGTCATTAAACCCAGAGTAAATACTTGGTACGGAATTAGTATTCGACTTGGGTAAACATTATGCGTAGATTTAACAACCTATGCAAATAAAATATCTAAAATGACCATCTGTACCTACCTCTAGCTATCTATTTTCCCTACTGCGTCTTACAATGTGTGCAAATAATGCATGTCCATAGGAATTATTATGGAGAGGGACTAAGTTTTTGAACAATGCTGCTTGGCGTGTCTGAATGGGAACCAAACGCACTCCAATGCACTCGGCAGATTCCCACAGACATACAATCGCAAACAGTAAAATTCATCTCTTCCGGAGATCAGGCCGACGACCAGATCTCATAGCCATTCATAATAAGTCTCGATGTGCAGGAATTATTCTACTACAGAATATCTCATGCAGTGTGTACTTCTCTGAGATTGAATCACAGATGGAATTTTTTCTACTGCTCTCGCAATTTTATAGGTACACCAATCTGCGGAGAAAGGGAAGAAGGTTCCTAAGAAGCAGGAAGCCATTCTGACTGGACAGAACTATTTAACTTCTAAACTTGAAATCAGAGAGCAAAATATCGTTGAGCTCTTGAGTCGTTTTGCCCATTAGTGGACAAACTTTTGGTGGAGTTTTGGCACGTTTTACCTTTCAAAGTGTGTTTTCAGCTGAAGAGGTTTCATTTTACTGAGGCGCTCTTCAAGATATATTATTGGAAGTCTACAAACACTATTTCGCTTTCCAATTCTAAGCTTAAGGACCATCAGTCAAAGAAGATTATGCACTTTTAAAAAGACATTCTTAAGATGGGCTATTTGTTATTTATTGCTGATATTTATTTTTCAACTAAATAATTGCCAGTTTGAGAAAAGTTTTCGCTGATTATTTTCTAAAAGTTGATCACGTTTGATCACTTAAGTTTAACATTTCGGTCTAAATAAATTTTATGATTTCCCCTTTGCTGCTACTGAAGTCCTGCTTATAACTACCCACACGTATTTAGCTTAGTTAATTATATTTAGTGAGTATGCAGTTGTCCAGCTTGGTCCATCGGTATAGAACTGGGCTATGGCTTATAATTGCTTATGCTTAGCATTGTACAATAGTAGTAAGAGTGCATAAAGACAACCTGAGCTTGGAGAAGCCGAGCACTACTGGGCATTAAAATAGTTGCTCTCTGGTTCCAAATTGTGAACTGTATTTCATCTCTGTTTTCTGGAACTTGCTAGATAGGTACTTTACAATTACAGCCTACGTCTTCTTCTTCAGCGCAAACTAGACTGTTAGTGTTTTCTCTCCTCGTATTTTCTCAAGCGAAAGACGAGTTGAGCGTAATTGGCAAGAGTTTCCTTCTTGAGAAAGTTTTACTAGGGACATTTGAAGATAGGAGACGAAGAGTCGCAAGTTCTCAGACAGGGTCCTACACTTTGAGATGGACTGCCTACACTGATATGTAGTCTGGTTCATAGCAATATAATTGTGCTTGCATGAGTGTCGGCTGTTCTGATCATACATATTGTCGACGCACTAGCATTTTCTGTGGAGGTGGTGGGCACTTGTTCATGGAGTGCAGAAATAGAGATGATAGCATTGATTTGATTTGTGGAACAAAAACAATATTTGTTTGACCAAGTCCTGGCTGAATATGAAATTTTGAAAGACAAGAGTGAATTCATTTCCCAAAGTCAAACTTGTAATTGCACATTATTTTGCAGTTTGATTTCTTATAAGTCGTTGCTCTGTGGAACCTTAACGTGCAATATGCAGTTCCACATGTGAGTTGTGATGAATATGGAGTAGCATAGCAGAGAGCAACGTCTGAGTGCACCGAGTTGAGTTGGGCTTCAACGAGCTATATTATGACCATTAGAGTTTATTATAATGTGACGGGAGTGCTCCGCAAGGTTCTCCGTGGGGGTCCTCATGCACATCTTTTATATTTAGTTCCATTCGACCATCGACTACGGCTAGGCTTATGCTGCGATGTCTGTCGTCGACATTTGTCATATCTACATTGTATTTAAAATGCGTGTCTGTGCCCTGCCCAGTCTTCTTGTGCTTTGCTCTCCTTCAAACGGAATAAAGGGACAGAATATTCGTCAGGACTTGTAGCCTCTTACTACTACCCACCTTGGTGAACACTCGTCGTCCTGCACCGTTCTCCCCGTTTCGTGCTAGATTAATATGCATATCGTGAAACCATATGAATATCCCATTTTGCATTGAGCATCCCCTCCTCCTTCGTGGAGATGTGTATTCTATTATTATTAAGTATTATGACACTTCTAATGTTATACGGCTTAGAATAATGTCGTGCAACAGTATCGCTATGTTTACTAAAGGCATTACTGCTGTAATGTGTGTTTCGATTTTCCTGTTCGGTTGTCCTATCTGTATATATTTGTAGATACTGTACTATCATTTCTTGTCTCCCGACTCCCAGTCAGGAAATAAATGATATGAATAAATGAAATGAAAGGGAGGCAAAGCAGTCACCGAGCATCAGATCATTCTCTATTATTATCTATTGTTAGACTTCATTATGAATTGGGCACGATGTTTGGAGACGTTTATTCCTGATATACACAGTATTGGACATTAACTTGACTTTTTCGCTCACATTTATGGAAGTTTTTATCGTTGCTATAAATTGCTATCGAATTTGCTGATATGAAATTACATATACGTTTCATACACTGGATTAAAGTACTAACAGGCATTAAATTTCAGTTGATTAGCCCGAAGAATTGATTTACTATCATAAATATGTAATTATAACTACGATGAGTAACTGGACTAGTACTAATTGAAAACCTATAATAAATTATTTACAATAAGTCATTTTTATTCCATAGCTTTTCTTTCTGAATGATCAAAGTCAGCGAAATCTAAAATTCTCTGGCTTAAAAGTTGGAGGCCGAAGTGAAATGTAACGTAGGCCTAATGTAACGGAGGCCTAACCAAATGTATGGATTTTGCACTTTTTTTTGATTTTGTAATAGTAGAACAGTAACTAAATCAGTCCTCTGCCAAAACATAAAAACATAAGTAAAACAGGAGTGCAAGTCGAATGGAGAGCAGTCGAGCAAACAGTGAATTGCAGCTAAAAAATCGAATTACGCTCTGTAACAGTGTGGACTGGCAGCGGGATGAGCTGTTGTTAGAGTTGTCAGAATTTTGACTTCCGCCTTTGCCAATGAAATATTTGTGGGCAACTGAAAATAGTATTATTAGGAATCAATTCTTTGGTTGTCGCAGTGTTGGCTTTAGAAATGCATTAATTAGAGGAAGGGAACGGTGGTACCATTATGGGATTTGTATGTCGGTGCAGCATTGCGTTGGTTGGAGTGTTTCCTTGAATTCTCAAAGCATGTCACGTCTGTGGAAGTTGCATTGTAAGGAAATTATTGAGTTAAATTAGAAATGTAGGTTTTCTTTCGATTCGGTCGAATTGAATTTTGTATGAAATAATGGAATTGAAGTTCTGTCTCTCTCGCTTGGTTATTGTTGCTTGTACACGTTTGTCAACCCGACATCATAGAATTTGCTCACGTCACGAGCAAGAAACGAAACAAAGGCAAATAATGTGAAATATATGAGGTAACGAATTACTTTACACTCAACTTGTGTCAACTCACTCAATTGTGAATGACGAAACTAGAAAAGTAGAGATATGTCTTGATATTAAGAAAAGTTAATAATCTGTCTTCTACCAACGCGCATTTACACAGCATTGCTCTGCATTCGCTACACGATTTCACTGAACATCAACAATACAATGTGATGTAGTTTTCAGCAGCCCCAGGGACACTAGGCAAAGTAGCGCCCAGTGAGAATTAAGATTACTATCATTAACACACAGTGAAAACTTTTTTGCATTTTATGTCAAAAATATTGCCAAAATTCTATACTCCTGAAAATGAGTCTTTGTTTCCTGCCATATTCCCAAAAGCAGGGGCCCTTGGAGTTGCACCTCACGTTTGGCACGGCCCTAGCTTCTGTTATTTTTACGTTCTAGTATGCTATAATAATGCACTGTATAACTACTTGTATTCTACATCCAATCAAGTGATTACTATACAGAGGTCCTGTGCTGGTCATTTTAGAGTAAAGCCGTAGATGCGTTATTGTCCTTACTCATGTGAGTCATGCATATTTATTTTTGACAGTTATGTATAGAAAGTTTTTGCCGATGTTCGTAATAACCGACAAACGTGGTTGTAAGATATAAAGGATGTGACGTCACTTTTGCCAAAAATAATTGACTATAAAAAGTTGATATGTGGGACAGTCTTTGAGCCCAGCATCGCATATATACACAGATATTCGTTTAAAATGCAATTTGACTTATTCAACTTGATTGAAATTAAATTGGGAGCATTCCTAACAGAGTCTCAATTGAGTTCACTGCTAACACTGTTACGGCGACATTATGCCAACAAATAGAGAATACGAATGAAACATTCAAAACATTATCGGCAACACGTAGACAAGCAATATTCCAATGCAATTACCTCCGTAACCTTTAGCCTTATTTGGGCAATAGCGAGAAATGTATCTTTCAATTTCTGTTCCGAGTTCAAATATTTTTTCACACGATTTCATATCCTCATTTCGAATTACAGCTGTAGTAGCAATAAAGTCGAAGTAACTGCTAGGGATGCCTGATAATGTGCAAAAGGATAATTTAAATATTATAATAATCAGCATATTTGCACACAACTCAAAATGCAAACCCTCAATACCTAAATACATACATGTGTAGTAGCAGTGCAGTAGTACGCAATCTTAATACCCACAACAGTGCAAAAACAAATTGAAAAATGCTTTATTTGTGCAATATGGGAAGGAAATTCATGTCATTATTTTTTATATTTATTTTATATGCCTATTTTCATGTTATTTACACATAATTCAATTTCCTTGCCGAAAAAATTGATCGCCATCTGAGTAATTCTAAATGTCTTGTGCGTAGTAATTCAACTTGCTTCGAAGTTCGAAGTGTGCATGACTATGTAACCTATTTATGAGTGAGACGAATTAAATACGTAAAAAATTTGCACAGACAGAGAGACACATTAATAGTTGTGAAACAAAGCGGTCTTAAGTTAAGTGCAGGTAAGACGAATTTATTTTATTGGCATTTTAACCGTGTCAATCCTTCTTTGTCTAAGTAGGGCAACAGCGAAAGACAATAATGAACGACGTATTCCTTGTAAGGCCGTTTTTCCTTTGCGGACACTCTTATTAGACTTACATTATTATTATGCAATGCGTACTGCATCCATTTTCCATGCAATCGTCTACTTTTATTTTGCACATAAGAATTTGTCTAAAAATTGGAATAGTTATGATAGTAATATGCCAAAATGGTGGGATTTTGTAACTTGTGACCATTGCTAAATGCTGTAGCTATTATGGTCATTATGGAGTGACCTGTACGAGTTGCTTTTTGGAGTTTCTCATTGCAATTTAAGTGGATCGAGTTAATTGAAGAGTGCTCGTCGGCAAGGGACTAACTATGCCTACCCTACTCATTGCCGCAGTCAGACTCAGCATATTTTCTTCTGTCCAACCTCGACTCAGTCAGAGCAATGGGATAAATGTATCATCTTTGGGATCTTTTGCTCACCTCTGAGCTCAGATCCTTTCTAGCAACCCAACTAGATAGACATGCAATATTTAATGATCCCTCTGCTAACTAGTCTTAGGCTCAATCAACCCAATTTAATTCTTTTCTGTTGTACAACACCATGAAACGTTTCTCCGCTCTTTAGCTTTATTGCTGTGATTCTCTATAATACTACCGACCATTAGGCTAAATCTGATCCCTCATTTTATGCTTGAACATTATGAGCACTGATATCAAAGGGTTATCCCAAATTGCTTTTTTTATTTGGTTATTTATCTCGTTATTTTGTAATAACATCGGCACTAAATAGAAAAACTGACCTTGGTAATTCTTTGCAAACTGCTCTTGGGTCTTTCACTTATTTATTTACAATGAGTATACCTACTTATGATGTTATATCAGAGACACACTCACACACCCTGAATGCATTACACAGCTTTTACACACTGGGCACTTTTCTCAATGAAAATGGAAAGAAGCAACGCAAAATAAGTAATGAGATTTTAATGCGACAAAATGGAATGAGAAGTTGAGTTGGTAGTAGCCGAGTTATTGTTCATTGAGAGACTCGAAGGAATCTAAGAAATTGCATGGAGTGGAAAAACAGTTATGCTAGATTTGAATATTTATTCCGTATATGGAAAGTTGGTTTTGCATGTAAGGCAATGTGTTATGTTATTATTTCCTTGTGTGCGTGGAAAGAGCTGCATGACCATCATCTAATCATCTTGGGTACAGTGCAGTAAGTAGTGTGTGTGACTCGAATAGAAAATAAGGGATCTGTGCATGGAGATTTGAAGAGCAAATATTAAGTGCACATGTTTACGCTCCTTCTTTCCTTGACTTGCTTTTTACTTCTGAAAAGATATCAAGACGTTTGCAGTGACTGGAGTAGTGAGGATGGATGCAGTCAAGACATCGTGCCATGCAGTTGTATGTTATTTGTGGATTACCATTAGGATAACAGGAACACCAAGCCATGCCAAATGCCACCCACTCTCAATTAACTGCATAAGTCAACTTAATTCATCAACAGCATTATTCTTACTTTACTAAGCTTCCGTCTTGTTCCACTTTAAATAATGCAGTTAGCAAAATCTTCCTTAGAATTAAGTCTAAAGTATTATGCACACCAGAAAACTGGCGTGGGTGGCAGACAATTCTTCTCAATGACATTCGTCGTCTCTCTGCATTCTTTCACAACCCAAAATTGACAATGTCCTTAGCATCTACTACATTTTGCCAATTTACTTTGCATTCAATTTTAATATCTAAAGGAATTGTGTTTCATGTTTAAAAGAAAGATACTGAATTAAAATGGTCGCATTCTATGTAATATATACTTAGATTTCCAGAATGAATAATTGCCTTAAATTTACAATTCACTTTGCTTTAACTCCGCCCCAACTTTTTTCATTGCCAAATACTCTTCTTATTTGTGAACTACTTTATACAACTACGCTACACCCTGTCCTTGTCTTCCTCCTTGTTCTGTTACTATTGTTGTGCGTTGAGTTTCCTCTTCTGACAAGTGGTTTGCACTTTGTTCTCGTAACAATTAGCGAAACCAGTAGAGAGTAAAATCATTTTTATGAACTAACTGTACGAAGTTGGGGAGTAGATCGTTTGTCCTGTATGCAACTTTAAAATGTGTTGTTCGCTAAATCGGAAATCCCAAGTCTTAGCATTCACGTACGCTAAAATAATTTTCTAGTTAAGATCTCCATGCAATTACAATTTAATAGTTTAAACGAGGCGACTTATACACTTGGTAACTGGCAGCATCAATATTACGTGCATAAAAACTAAGCAGTGTTATGTTTGAAATTGTTTGGCTACCTCTAAGAGACACATAAAAGCGTACAAGGTTAGAGGATAACTTAAAGGGTTGATGCAATTATGTTCTGTGTTTATGTTTGAGGATCTTGCGAAATTAGTGGATGAGAGAAATGGCTGATAGTAAAAAATGAAGAGAGCATAAAAGTTTGTGATGTATTTAAATAGGTAGAAAGGTGCATCCTTGTCATCTTTAGCTCCTTCAACGAACTCTTCTCCATGTGAAGAGTTATAAAATGAGGGAGAGTGGATGATGATTAGGAGATGAGAGACGAAGTTGTGTAATGTAAGTGGGCATATAGTGTAGCTGGGTAGCCTATGGTAGTGCGGTAACCTGAATCTTGGTCGGGATGCAATTTCGTTGACGAGAACATTCGGCTCCAGCTAATCCATAAACTCTCCTCTCTTATTTCATGATCCTCCCTTCTGCGCTTCTTGGCATAATTATCCTCCATTATAATGCCTTGTGTAGCCAAAGTGCAAGGCTCACTGCGGCTAAATCCATCTCTTCGGCTAATTATAATCAGGAGGAACACTTCATCTGGGGACTCTTGCTGGAGAAACTGCCAGACAGCTTGCACTTCCATACTTTTCTGCAGCTGGGATGGAATATAATATAATATGTGCGATGCAGCTCCAGTCAGAGTCAAGTCAACTTCGTCAACCCACCTACCTTACCTTACCACTTAGGACTTCCATCCATTCCCAACACTCTCAACTAACAGTCTCCGAAATTGTAATTAATCATCAAAATACCATGGGCTCTCAGTTTTCGTGCAGTTAAGAGCTAAAGAGATGAATTTCTATTTTTTTGCCACCAAGCCATGCTGGAAGTTCTATGCTCCATTGCTCCCGTACACAGACAGACATGTACTCTACCCTTACTCAGAAACGATGTGAACTAGGGTAGGAGTAGCATATTATTATCTCTATGCATGTATTTGGTATTTCCTGTTGTACAGCAAGCTGTTGATGTTGCTGCATGCACCTACAGGACACAGAAATCAACCACGGAAAATATTTATTCCAATTGGAGCCAAACCTTAATCAATTCGTTTATGAACATAATACTTAAGTTTTAGAAATATCTGAAAGACCTATTTAAGTAAAATAAAAATGTAGTCATTAGTTTCTGTTTAGGTGAGGACTTCGTGGAGGACAAATGTCAACTCACTGCAGTCCAGTCCCCACCATTTAGTCACCCTTTGCTCTTTACATTGGAAATCGATCCCCCGCGTTCTCTGGCCAGGATATGTAGACTAACTACAGTATGTATAATATAGTAATAAGTGGCACTAGCTGTGTGCAACATTATGAAGGAAATGAGTTCATTTATGGAAATCCGTCCATGCATTCATACGATCTATAAAATACTACGTAACTACTTCCCCAGTATGATTCTAATCATTGCTCAGTTTGTTTAATTCGGTAAGTATGCCCAAAGCAACAGTCGTAGGCATCGCCTTGTTCCTATAAGTATATTAAGGATAGTATCATAAGATCAAGGCATGGACCACTATGCAGCTTTAAAGTAAATGTATATTATTGCACTCATGGGTGAGAATGAGAATTAGTGCAGCATTGCGTGCATGACGGAAGTCCTTAATGAGCCACACGTGGACCATATACAAAGTGTAATGCATTCGTGTGCATTTGTATGAGCTACGTGCATTTTATTTATGCAGAGCAGTGAATTGATACAATAAATATTATAACAAACTCTACTACTAACATATTTGCACCGTTTTCAGATGAGAGACGAAACCACATTGCGTTATTGACTCGGTCTGATTTCGAAAGGGGAGGAAGAAAGGGAATTAAGTCATATCCACTTTCGGTACTTGGGCTCTAAATTAGATCTGTTTTATAATTACTTCGTAGACTCACACTTTGGTGGATCAAATATGCTCACATCAATATTAACTCAAGCTCCATGCGTTCAATCAAAATGATCTAACATTTACTGCTGAATTTTCCGATTTGCATTTATCTCAGTTAATATTATAACTTTCGGCCGTAAAAACACACAACACTCGAGACAGTTTTGTTCTGTTGACCCTGAATAAGCCCAACAAATGTGCAGCATACATACAAATCATTGATTTATGCAATTACAAGTTTCAACTTATATTCAGGCGCGTGCACGACAATGATAATTACTTGAATCGAAGACTAACTTTATAGCCCATAGCAGTAATTACAATTCGTCAATGAACTGAATAAATAACGTGATCTAATAGCAAAAAAGTGTTTGCTACCTGTACAGAACCCTAATGAAATGTTGTTGTTTTAAAATGTACGTTTATACTTTCTTTTATCGACAACCCAATATTATCCAACAATTTTCACCTTGTTGTATTCAGCCAGTCATCACAGTCAGCATAAATACACTAAATGTAAGCAATAGACATTAAAAAATGAAGGATCCATTTCATTATGATGGCATTTCTAACGTATATGGACTGGTGTACATTTACATGTAAACAGATTTGCATTTTTAAAAGCATCTTATTTTGTCATGTAAATGCCTAGGCCTACCCAATCGTACTTGAAATGAACCTTTTATTTTATGTTTAGTTATGCTTATAATGGAATTCTGGATTGTAACGTGAGGGTGAATCATTTCTATTCTTGAGATGAAATGGTGAGGCTGTTTGAGTCATAAGGGAGTTGACAGGTTGCAATGATATGATTGCTGTGCGGAGAAAAGTACTTAGCTTTGAGTTAAGATAAATAAATGGTTCAATCAACAATGAATGGATTCATTTTGAGGATGGATGAGTTACAGTGTCTTTGACTTTGACCCTTACTTCAAGTTGAACCTTTTGGGGGATGCATGACTACCGAGGGAAGAAAGTGTCCGCTCCTCTGTGCGTTTACGATGAATAATATACAATTCATGTCATATAGGTATCCATTTCATTGTTTAGAAGGAGTGGAGAAGGCAGGTCTAAAATATCAAAACGGCAAAAATTTGAGTCCAAGAGCATTATTTGGTAATATGCTCTATTTATGATTGTATACTAATCATACAGGACGAGGGATCTAAAATCCGACGAGAAAAAGCAGCACTGTAGGACGGATGTCAAGAGTAATAAGTAGTCAGAGGATATATTTGTTATTGACTTCTCTCGTCACGAATCGGCCAAAATGGAAAATATGGACCGATCTCTATTATATAGCATCGTCTACTGTATTTTCTTATTTTTCCTTCTGTGCTCAGACTTAAACTGCTTGGATGAATGAGCGTTGATTTAATGTGAGTGCATTGATTACTCGAGTTAGCCGGACGATATTGGGTTGGGCAGGTTTATTGCTTGTATATCTTCTGCCTCACTCTGAACGGAACCTTTGTCCTCTTGGAAACTCATCACGAAGCAATTGACAGCTAAACTCTCTTGTCCGTTTTCTCTTAAAGGTCATCTGTTATTGCTTACTAATGACTTTTTTCTGCCATAGTAATTATTATCTCTACGTACTCAGTTTTATCAAAAGTGTTTACTGGTAGGGTAGACTGTGGTCGGTTGGGACATGGGGACAGTCCGGACACAGAAAATCTCTTGGAATCTTTCACTTATTTTTCCGATTTTTAAAATGTCAACCTATACTTTTATATTGTAAAGACGAAATTTTGTATTTTTTAAAGAAATTCAAAACATTCTTCTTAATATTGTTAATTCTTGGGTGAAAAACAATCCAGGGAAACCTATAACCATTATGAAAACAGAAAATTGTGTTCATGAGTGGAAAAGAGTTGATACTAAAGCAACTCCGTATATAGGAAATCGAAAAAACGGGACAAACGTTAAGGAATAATCAATCAAAGTTATCTGTCCTAACCGTCCACAAGGGGTGTACGAAAAATAAAAAATAGCTTTTAAGATTTCATTTTTCAAAGCTTAAATAACAACCTCTGTAACAGTTTAATATGTTGAATTTATGTCTAAGTGTCCTGTTGTCACATCGTACGAATTTATTTGTGGGTCATATATTTAATATAATTGACTAAGCGAAACGTGTCCGAACCGACCCCAGTCTACCCTATAGCAAATGAGGATTGGGCCTTTTACATGACCGCCTCATGTAAAATGGACAGAACAGATAACATTTTAATTTGTGAGATCTCTTGTTAAATTATGCTTTATTAAATGTTTTCTCTTTGGTGTTTTGTTTTATGTCCAACTGAAACGAGATGTGGTATTGGCACTTAGAATTTATTGTATAACATATAACTTTTATGACGATTGGGTCTGCCTCTATTGTTGTTTCAAGTTTTGTGTATCTTTCTCAACCTGGTTACTTATTAAGAAAGCATTAGCTCAGAAATCTTCAGACATTTTGTTGAAACAGATGAAATGGTTGGCTAATTAAATTACAAGTTTTTGTCTTCAGTATCATCTATAGCTTAATGTTACGTTTTTCATTTTGACCATGTTGGCTAGCAATGTGTGTGTGTTCTCTTAGCAATCCACTTTGACGACACTCTACTCACTCGACCTCAACTAGTCCAATAATAATATGCCAACGGCTCTAGTGCCACACATTGTGGTTGTAGTGCTTTGTGGCATAGGACTGGATTCTATGTTGCTTGATATTTAATGGAGCGCAGCTATTGGGTTCACATCAATATCTGTCTCGTCAACCTAAACTCGTTTGTCTGATATTCTATTCTATGTCATCCACCAAAACTCTGATATAATATTTATTATTCAATGCAATATAAAATGCAAACTGATCTGACAGATTCCAATTCAGTTCTTCGGCCAAGTTGGCTGATCTAGAGCTGAACGGAACTTTTGGTATGGTTTTCTCTGTAGTGTGCTATTTATGCACTCTGAGAGCGGATCTCTAATGGGAAATCAATATTAATAATTTTGTTATGTGCTCTTTGGACTCCAGTATCCTGTCATAATATTTGGTAGTGTACATTCTCCGTTGACATCTCATTGCTATGCCACGGATATTTATTATGTACATCATGCATATGACGACTAGGCAGAAAGCATAACTGAAAGGTCGAAATTTTATTTTCAGTTATTGGGGACCGGATATGTACACATGCATTATACATTTATTTATGTATACGTCGCGTACCTATGTGACTAATGAAATACAATAGAATATCTGAATCCGTCAATCCTGCAATAATAGATAGTTGGCTAATTTATCTCTGGAAATTAGACAGCCATACTCATATACACTCCTTTCCTTGTAAAAGCACAGGATATGCTTTTTTGTTTTATTCGTTTCTATCTCCGTGTCTGATGGAGTCTAATCCAAAGCCAACCAGTTCAACTGTGAAGGGCACGGATATTTATCTGATTTGTGTGCTTTTATTTTGAGTTACGTCTATAAAATACCAACTTTTCCTTTTCAATGCAAAGTTGTATAATGTCTACATGCAATTTGATATTATCTAAGCTGAAATGCGTCTAAGATTTTCTTCCACTGTGCACAATACGTCAATATTCAACTATTATTAGAAGGAACTTAATTAAAGTTGGCTGTAAAGCGTTAGTATGTCTTGCAGATTGTGTTAGCTGTCAAAAGTCGCAAACAAATCAGAAATTAGATATTTTATATTCAATAAGTTAACATTGTTTCACTTTGTCATTAATTGTCAGCAAACATTGTACCCGTTGAGAAATAATTGCAGCAAAGTTGTGTAATTATAAATAAGAGTGGGTTGGCGACTGGTGCGTCAGTTGAATAAACGAAAGAAGAGGACGGGAGAAATAAAAGTAAGTAGGAGAAGAAAGGGAGCCATTAGAATGATATAATAAATGAAAATAAATTGCTGGTCGGAGTGGGGTAAGGGATATGGAAGGACTTATTGTTAGGTGGATGGAGTGTTTACGGATTGTGTGGCTGTATGTAAGGAACGTATAACTATTTATTAGTGGCGCATATCGCTGTACATACATAAGAAAGAGATACTTTGTTCCTTTTCATTATCAACTGCCTATATGCCTATAACAGGGCTCATCGTCAACGTGGTAGAGATAAATTCTAAAGGGGTACTTGTAAACATTCTTCTCAGGTTGTGCAATGTAATGTTGGTAATCTGATGGAAGTCGGATGGAGTGTTTGTTATTTCTCAGCGACGAAACCGCTAGATGAGCATTTACTTTGCATCGGATTCCAGTGGACCAGTAGACTTTGGCTGGGACGCTCTGCCGATATCTATTCCCATATAAAAGAGGGATAATAAATAAGCAGTGTACACTTGTATAAGTACATAAGTGATATATATTGGGGACTCTGGACAGGCTAGGGAAGGGATGAGGGAATTAAAAGTCTAGCGTTATAATTGAGCTCCTTAGCCCGCATCTTGAGCTGATTGTGCACTATATACTATTTTCTGTCTGCATTATATTGTATATGTACGTACGTAGGGTTAGTTGAAGCAATAGTATACCGTGTGTAGTGTGTGTATGATGAAGTCCTCCTCCGAAATAAGTGAAAGAAAGAAGCAAGTCGAATCATCTTGGTGGAGAGTAAAAGGAAGATGAGGGTGTGCCTGGGCCTACGCCGTGGGCTATGAATTCCGAAATCCCCCCGAACCGACTTGCCTTGGTCTTCTGGAAGAAGAGCTCTTTCCTGATTATCTCGTTGTATTATATTACTACTCCAACTTTGTTTTCCTCCGCTTTGACGATCTCTCCCGTCCAACCAACCTACTCCTCCACTATTATTATTATGATTTAGCTGGCTCCCTATATATGTATAATAATATTACATAGAAAGACATATAGATTATATAGAAATACATATAGATTATATAGAAATACATATAGATAATATAGAAATACATATAGATTATATAGAAATACATATAGATTATATAGAAATACATATAGATTATATAGAAATACATATAGATTATATAGAAATACATATAGATTATATAGAAATACATATAGAAACATAGTTGCAGGACTCTTTCTGGTTCAGCAGGGTCCTGTTACTCATCTATGTCTGCTCTGTCCTTTCAATGCTGTGGAACTACTGCTAGAAGTACCTCTACTATTAGTGGACTGCACACACACAATGCACACACAATTTATATTCCTAAATGATATTGTCTTACATTTCATAGTACACCGCACCAGTGAGTTTTGAGGATATTAGTAGAGCCTGCCCTGTCTACCATTGTGTGCTGAATATTATATCCATTCTATTTGGCTGGTTTGTCTTCTCACTCGGCTCTGCTCAATTGTAAATGAGAAACATGATTTTATTCAATAGAGTTCCTTCTTCTACATGAGATTTCTAAGTTGTCCACATGGCCCAGGCCCTACAATGAAGTAAATATCGTAAGCTTTTGCTGGGCTGGCATCTTCCGTTTACATTGCACAGTTTCACAGAGGTACTTACATTGCTGCACAGATTGTAATCTACGATCTGATAACGTAGCAAGAAAGGAAGACTGATTCTTTGGGGCTTTTGTGGTTTGAATAGTCTGAGTGAAGACTGAGGACTTTAATAGGATTCAAGTCCAGTTCCAGTGAGTCTATGATAAATAGAAGAATAGTAATAATATTATGTTAATCACATTCTTATTGTTGTACCGTCGCTTCTTTCTTATATCTGCAGTGCACAGTGAGATGTTAGGGATACCTTATCCAGAATGCATTATGCTGCCACTCGTTGTTAGTTCCACCTGATCTTCCACATGGCCACATCAACCCAAAGTTATGCAGTAATAAACAGTTGTCCAAGGAGGGAGAAGCAATTCAGATGGTGGCTGGTCCACTAAACAGAAAAACACCCGCTCATTTTGTGCCCAGTCCAACTTGTTTTCTTCTATGAGCATTAAATTACTTAATACTGCCTGCAGATGAAACTACGTACATAATATAAATACTACCTCCGCCATTTGTTTCCTTCTACATTCACTATTCCGTGTTTCATTTGCTACATTGACACTAAACTATACCTGTCCTTACATGCAAAACAGATTTTTTAATTATTTTCTCGCCTATACACTGCTGAACGCTAAGGAGGTTAAGATGGATTCGAAATCGGAAAATAAATTAAATCTGAACTGAAGCGTTGATTTTGACAAATACTGGCATTTCAACCAAACCTGGACTGGAAATGTCGGAATAGTGAAAAATGTCAACTTCAAGAATCAAATTTATTTTATTCCAGTCAATGACGCATGTAAAATGGGAACATTATTCTATACAATCCAATGCTAATGTTATAAGTATACTTTAGACAAGGAGTAGTGGATAAACCAAATAATGTTTTTGCAGATTGTGGATTGTTACAAGAGGTTATTGGATGAACTGTTTTGCTATAGCCCTGTTAAGTGCTGAATAGCGTTGTTGGGGTAATGGCATGTAAGTGGTATGTATGCAGGATAAGAGAGTGAAGAAGTGCGTGATGTGGAATGGAAGGAGTGAAAGCTGGCGGATAAAGTATTGAGATATAATAAATATCTTCGTGAGTGTACATAAAGTATGAGAAAAGAGATTTAGTCCGGAAACAAGGATTCATGTTACTACGGCACTGAAAGGGAATAAAAAGAAGTCTAAGCAAACAGACAGGAGAGTCGAAATACGCACAAGGAGTTAGTTGTCCTGCTGCAGTAGATAAGTGCCCAATGGATATTGTGGTGGAGGTATACATTATATACTGTGGATACCCATCAGTATCAGTCCAAGCCCCAACTGTAACTCGGCATCACACTTGCCTCTCCTCACTGACATTTTTGAGTATTTATTTGTATTAGTATCATTACTGTATATTTGTATGGGGAATGGGCAGCAAAGTGCAGGAGAATACGAAAAGAAGGAAATTATTGGTCGGAGGAGTAAGTTGAGAAAGAATGAAATGCAATGCCTGCCTCCAGTTTTCAGTTCCAGTCCTCACTCGGTCGGGCTGCAGATAGAATAGAAAATTATTATTATGGTGATTATTATGAGTTTCGTCCTGAGTTTTGTTTGACGCTTATTTTTTGACAAAAGGGACCCCCTTAAAGAGATCTCAACTTACAGCTTGAGTTACTAGAAATGTACGGTCTCTGTCCCTACTATATCATACTTATTATTGCAGAAGTATAAGGAGGACGAGGAGTCAAAGAGTGTCGTGGATTCTGTGGGTACCAAATGGAGAGTGGGGAGGAGGAAGCTGGGACACAGAGAGTGACATGACATAACTGATCCGACAACAACAAGACCCACTGGCTCCACTCAATCCCACAATTCTTATGACTTTTCCTTGCTTTTCATTTTTCTTGTGGAATCTCCGTCTCTCTGTCCTCCTTCTATTTTCTGTCCTCATCCTCCCATCTATTACACTTGACTTGAGTGATACCCAAGTCCACCTTGCTCCTACTCTTACGTAAGTAAATCTAAATCCCTACGTTTTGTATACAATTTTTACTCCATTTTTTCCTTTCTTGACTTCAAATGGCTGCAACTTTTCAACTCAAATCAGGCCCTGCCTATTGTGTTCTTACAAATATATCATTATATACTTTTATGTGTCCGATTATGCAGGTTTCCTCTACTCTGTAGTAAATGGAGTATCCTACGCTCAGTAATTCTACAGACACCTTTATTACTATTACATAAAAACCTAATGCCTGACTAAAGATAGAATCTTTTTACAAGAAGATATACAGGCACATCAATAATGATTTCAGAATGGACATGCCTATCCAGAGTCTCCTCTGTATGCCATCATGGACGCTACTGAAGTAAAGGAAACCAGTTGACCTCATCTCTTACTTGTTAGCTAACACTGCATTCAGCGACACTCACTCACATCAGTCAGTTTGTGGAGGGGGAGGGGAAGAGGAACCACTGAATGGCTATATAGACTTTGAAGATAATCCTCCGTGTTATTGTAAGAACAGGATGCAGAAGACAGCGGACTATAATGTGTCACATTAGTTATATAAATAATACT
Source organism: Tomocerus maximus (assembly GCA_019776445.1). Classification (NCBI taxonomy): domain Eukaryota; kingdom Metazoa; phylum Arthropoda; class Collembola; order Entomobryomorpha; family Tomoceridae; genus Tomocerus; species Tomocerus maximus. Next base: position 6,169 of record JABASH010001573.1, on the reverse strand, counting down.
ACGCATAAGTATTTATATGTCTACTGACGATCATTGTTTGTCTTTGCTTCGTGGGGATTTGCTATAATATTTCCTACAGGGTGTAGTTCCTTCATACTTACTTGCTCCTTTAATGTCGCATCAATTTTAGTAGGCTTATGTGCATTCTCGTATGTAGATAGAGCCAGTGCATTGTGAACCTCTGTGAGTATAACATACAGCATCATAGGACGGCAGTGACAAAAACGGCAAATGAATAGTGAAGTCTCAAACACTTCAACGCTATATACGTTTAGTGGGAGTGTTATGCATATTTGCAGTACATAAATATAAGTACATCCACTACATGTACACAATAAGTATAGTACAGTTATACGATACATTTGAAATGGAACAGTTCTCCATTTAAAACTTGTCACTTTTCCTTGAGTGATAATTGCTCTAATCCCCCAACAAATAACGTAAACTATTATTCCACTCTTCTTGCTCCATTCTTCAACTACTTATACTTACTTTCCCAGGGGGAAATAAATGCTAAAACTATTCTTTTATGTCCATTTCCCTTTTTACTCCCTCAAATTTCTTTACAAGCTTCTCTGGAAAATAGTCCGTTCAGTTGATTGTACATTGTTGTGACTGTCAGGTGGGTATACTCTCCTCTTGCGAGATATAGCCTTACAATTGGCATCCTTAAAATCGGCATTTATTTTCTGTCTTTTGGTTACTATTATTTGGTCTCAATTATTATACTACAAGTATTTATTTTCGTCCAATTAATGACGAATCACAAAAATTATTATTGCTCACTTCTATATTCTTTAGCTCAGCTTTCTCGTTTTTTGAACGTTGATCACTGTTTGTCTGCTGCAGTATGAAGACTATTCAGTTGACATGCTATTTGCTTTGGAGTAATTCGAAGAAACTTAGTTTCTACTCTACTATAGCTGTAAGAGTCACCATTTAATTCCTCGGGATTTAAATACATGTATATATCATTTACTATAGCCGTCGCATGTTACATAACTTCCACGCTCATGAGTGGCAGAGATTCATTTATAATTCTCTACACAGTTAATTTTGGAGTTTTAAAAGTTACCAAAGTCTTAGGCGATCCTCAGCTGAAAGTTCTTCACAGTGAAACAATGGGATTGAAACTTAAGTACAATAGTGGCTGGAAGTAACTTGCAAAAAGATGCAAAGAACTTAAGAATATAGTTTATAGCTCTATTGTCATTTATTAGGCAAGTTAGCAGCTTGACTGTAATTGTGTCAGTTAATAAAACTACAAATTTCGTCAACAGAGGTACTTAATTATAGATATTGAAAAGTTAATCGGTTCGATGATTCTCCATTGTTAATAAATACGGAGTTATGCGGTATTTGCAGACGCTACTGATAGAGTTACACCAAGTACCTACCATAAAAATTTAGTTCATTCTGTAGAGTTGAAGTAATGAAAGTGAAGAATGGCAATGCTTGGCTTCCTTTTAATTAAAGATTCATATTAATTTTTACGTGGAATCCAGAAGTTGTCCTCTTGGGAATTTAATTACGTAATAAGATGGTAGCATTCAGTAAGTAAATAAAAGAAAGTTGCTATATTCCTTTTGGGCTCTATAGTAAGTCAAATGAAATCCGTGGGCAGTGCAGTGTCGGTTATATTTAGCAAACGAGTAGTACATAGAAAATAAGTCGGAGCAATAAAGTGATTCGATGGATAAGGATGAGTGAGCTACCATGTTCCCAGTCTCACTGAATTGGATTGAAAGCAATTGAATTGACTGTCACTGCTGGAGACTATTCGTTGAGTGCAAAGAAACCTCTGTCCGAGTTTTTATGTCACATGCCTAGTTACTTTGAAACGTTTCTTTGATGTTGTGGAACATGGAAGTGATTTCGTTATACTTCTTTCCCTCGAATACTTTTGTCTGTCTGTATGCCTTCCGTTGGCATACCATCTTATTTCATTATTCGGATGATAGCAGGACACTGCACTGCTTTAGGGACGGCATTATGGGAATTTGCTGGAGAACATTGCCCCGCTCGGTTATATCTATAAGTAGTGTACAGACAGATACCCGGGTATAAATATCTGTCCTCCTCTCCCCATCCGACAGACTCATAGACCTACTTGTATAGTGTATACAATCGGAAATGATTATTTTGTCCAATGTTTTCTACAGATGTACCGACAGATTGATTGATTTACTCACTTCACATTTGCTCAAAGTAAATTGCAAGTGGGTTCAGATACACAGAGATGAGTTAACCATTATAGCCTGCTGATCTATGGTACTTAGAATAACAAAGTATAGATAACTTAATGGATTGCTACTGTCACTACTCATTATTAGACCCACTCTTTTCACATCCAATTGCCGCACCTGACATTCCGAGTCTATTTCTGATATAATTTCATAGAGACCTCAATATTCTTCAGAAAGTTTTTTAACGTTGCAGTTCTGTGGCCACCAGGTAATCACGAAGGCTCCAAAAAGGCTATTTTTAATTGCCATAAAGTCAATATAACTTTGTACATCTGAACTTTACTCACTCGCAATGATTACCAAACATATAGTAAGCTTCATACAAATTTTTGATATGAGGTATCTAATCTGATTAAAAATCTTTCTGAAATGGATTGGGTATTTGGTGACTTTGTTAACAAACTAAATTTTTGCCCAGACACGGAATTTTTTCTTTTTTACTTGGGTTAATAAATACCTGCTAGATGAATGCTATTTAAATGAATAGTAACTGTAAATGCATTGACTGAAAAAGGTGCTTGTGCTCAGACTACTTGACTCTATCTCTGTTGATCAATTGTAAGAGTAAGATGGCATTTAATAAATGCATGAAAGTATGACAGGACAGAGAGTTGTTGCCAGCGTCTGATAATATTATATACATGTGTTGCATTAGTGCCGTGATGAGGAAACAAACGTCCTTCAATTTCCAGGCCATTCCCTTGTGTCTGAAAACAGAACTGTAAGTGGTAGTGCAACTTGGAAGTCTGCGGGTGGCAATAAAGAAGACTGGCTGACAAATTTGCATGTAGTAGCATCTATTAAAGTGATGAAATCAATTAAGCGAGTTCAAATAGAGCGAATTCGGAGATTAATGAGATTGCGAATTGTTTACTGTCTGTTTGCACAGTTTGTATTCCCTGCGTAGGTCCCTGACTTGACTGAATGACAATTACGAACTACTTAGTGACTTACTGGCGGTTTCCTCTGATTCCCAATGACACTGTGGAGTAGTAGACGTTTGCATTTTCTCTTTGATGGAAATGAAGAAGGTTGGAGGGGACTCATATGAGTGGGATCCTTGAATGTGATAGTGCTCCACTGCTCTCTGATGCTCATCCTGACTGGTGCGGTTGATTGAACTTAATTAAAGACGAGTTTACTTACTTCTTCCTCCCCAACTGGACTCAATTGACATAAATTACTTTTATTGCAGTTAGGAATTCCCTCTTTTTAACGATTGCTGTTTACATGGAAAACAATAGAAAGGTCGACTTTTCGCTTCCCCTTCCCAAAAAGGAAATTGATTAGAGCTACGTAGAGCACGGATTTGTCTTAAATTCCTCAGAACACGATAAATTAAATGCCGGACTTATTTTGGTCGATGTTCCAAAATAGATAATGCTAGTAGAACGACACTAACTTCCATGCAATGCAACCGGATTTAATTTCTTTCTAAGTGGAAATGTTTACAAATATAAATTCCTGCTTCTGTAGTGTGCACAGTCCATTATTTCATATAATGGAGATAAACGGAAAATAGTAGAGAACTTTTATTTACTTGCGGTGGGCGAAGGATTCAAACGACTGGGCTTACTTACGTGACGCAAGGGCAATTCAGTATCCAAAAAGGTTTACTTTTTAACCGTTTCCTCCGAGCTATTAATGAATTGCACTGTTTTATTGCCTACTAGCCATCGGGAAAACAAATCAAGAAGAGTAACTAACGAAAACTTTAATCTAACTAATGTATATTTATTCATTGCGTTTTCTCTCAGGATATTATGCCTACCAAGGGATTTTCTAATGTTCACCTTGCTTCAATGTTATTCACACCTTTGCGTAAACACAGTACCAATTTTAGTAACCAACGGGAAGATGCTCCTCGAAAATATTAATGTGATGCAGGTAAATTAGAAGTAACCAGCCCTGATCTTTCATTAAGTCCCAAATATTTAGTCTGCGAACTTATGCCTTTTCATTTAGTAAATGAGGTTAATTTATATTTCAAAATGCCAAAATTAATTTGATTGCCTACTAAGAGTCCCTGCTCACTGACATTTTAAATTCGCCTACAGCACCATACCGACAAATATTCGATTACTTTTACCACAACCAAAAATAACGTATTTTTATGACCTCTTAAACATTATTTGCCATTTTCCCAAGAGTTGATACTTAAGTATATACTTCTTAATATTATAAGACCTTGTTGAGTCCAGGTTTAAGTGCTTATTTTTATGACATAATGATGAGTAAAAATGTTAGCAACTAGACGGAGTCATGGGGATTTAGAAAGAGTCAAAGGAAACGAGAAAAGAGGTTTGAAGAAGATTAGATGGGAGGGATGAGAGCTCTTTTGACGACTCTTTTTGCTCGAATACAATAATATGCATATAATATCGTAAATAGGTATTACCATATGTGTGCATGAAGTATACATTAGTGTACACATGGTCATAACAGGCATTGCTATGCATTTAGCTGCACTTTGCATTGCACTACCACTTTCCACATATCCAGTTGCCTCATTGTCCATTATGTGGGCTGAATCCTCAGTTTGGATTATTTCTTTCTGCTTATTTCACCTGTTTACTTTACTGTAGGCATATGCTCCTTGTGGCTTATGAATAGGCTTATGAACATCATTAAATTTGTTCTTGTAAAATTAATAAAGCACTGATTGGACTTTGTTTGTGCGGAGTAATTTTATCTTGAACCTAAAAATGTGCATGGTGTGCTAAATTAAAACAAATTTAGGAGAAGAATTGGCAGGCTATCTTTTTAAATTCTCTGCACAGACGCGTCCTATAATGTGATGGTTACATTTGCAAAGATTTTCTTTATTTTAGGATACCCGTAAGCAGAAGACGAATAAATAAAAGTTTTCGGTTTCAGCATTTTTATTCTGCAACACAGTGAACTTGTATGAATGTACATGTTAGATGGCATGTAAATGTCACTATCATTGGATGTGAAGATTTGCTATGGGATGGAAAACGGAGAAGACATGTGAGTCGAGGCTTAGAGAGGATGTTCTCGTGGGAGATATTGAAGATTCGACTAGAAATCTAAGTAACACGGTTGAAAAAGTAATATCCCGATGCGAGTAAACAATCTGGCTTCTATTGTACGTACGTGTTTGTGTGCTAGGGTTGATTTAGTTGACTGAAAATGCAGTTGCTTGTCTCTTTTCGCGTAGTATCGACAAGGACTGTTCATAATGTCACATAAAGTTCACAAGTGCACGGACAAGTACCTGTAACTTGTCGGCTAATGCACAGAAACGTCAACAGAGACAGACTTATGTGCTTAATTGTAGCAACTTTTGCGGTTCTGTGTTTGTGGGAGTCAAAATTTGCTATCTCTCTAAGCTGGGCTTCTTTTTAAGTGCAATACTGAATGCTACAAGTTAGCTTTGCAAGATCCCTCCTCCACTGTTTACTCCACAAGTTACGTACTTTGTCGACTGTCCTCTCGTCCGAGTCAAGTACAGCTAACGTTCAAATCTGCAACGTGTTAGTCTAAGTGGCAACTTTTGCTATCTCCATAGCAAGAATCCAGCCAAAAATACTAGCCCTTTCTGAGTAAACACGCTTCAAGTGATTGTAAACGTTGAAGTTGACTTTGAATTCTAAGCGATGATTAGTAATCATTGCAAAGATAGAAGTATTTCAAAAACGTTGGATATCTAGGTACTCACCGGACTATCCGAAATGACATAAATAACTTGTCACAGTAATTCCCCTGTAAAGGGGAATTTTTGTTTGCAGACTCCTCTGCCTGAATATTCATCCTATGAAAACTGTCTCAAACTGTCTTGTTGTATGTTATATGGGGTGTACTGCCTCACTACAGAGTGATAGTACTGGGCGCAGGCCACAAATACGGGCCCATTGCCAACTCCCTCAACACTGGCATTGTTGTTAATTAATGCCCGATTG
>JABASH010001572.1:0-25172 GCA_019776445.1 Tomocerus maximus | reverse complement strand
TTAAAACTTAAAGCAATGTATATTTCTTATTTTGATAGCTTACATGGTAAATAAAAACATTGAAGAAGACACTGAAATTATATTCAACGTTTATTGTATCTATTTTATATTACATTAGCATTAATATCATTCCTGTAACACAAATCAAATACGTGTCATTTTAGGTATTTTTAGGAGTTCGATTGTTTTAAAAGTACTTTGGATTTGAATTTTACGATTCAAGGGACAGTAAGAGCACAATTTTTAAATGACGGAAGTACTTACAGTACAGACTAGAAAGTTAGTTGTCTAAAGTTGAAAAATGTATTCAAAAATTTGTCCGCTGCTGAATAGCCCATTGAAAATCATAGCTGCGGAATTTTTACCCGGAATTTTGTTGAATTTGGCTTTCTATTTCGGTAGATAAATGTCATAATATAAGAACAAGAAGAGTCCGGGTCTTACAAAATACATACAGTTGCAACCGTGCAATTGTGTAACCGTTAAGGGTTGGATAACACGAGGCATGTATATTTTTTATTAGGTTAGGTTTTAAAGAGGCAAAACACTGACCGCCAGACTTAACTGTTGCACAGTTGCAACTGTATGCATTTTGTAACCACCCATAAGAGTCTGATCTGATAATAAGTTATCTAATCAGCAATTCATAACCATATTATGATAAAATACACACAGATTGTGGTACAACAGGAAGAATTCACGAAAAAAGAGTCCCAATCTTGAGAGTGTGCATTTGGGTAGACAACATTCGCAGTACTAGCTTTCCCTTTATAGTGAGACAGCGGATAGGAGCAAACTATTGAAACACATTTTCAAGCGCGCGAAGCACTAAGATAATTAACCTGAACGACTACAGTGTAGAAGTATATTGACGAACTGTGGTAAGAGTGAGGTGACGGGGATTTGGAGCAACCATTTCCGTCTTGGCTGGTCTAACTACACCGCCTGTACACTGAAGGTTAGGAAGAGTTGAATTTTTCAGTTTTTCACTTATTAGTCGGAGGTCAAAGTTTGTAGTGATCTGACCTTCGAGCAACCTGGTCGAGGTTTGAAATTACCTTTCGACTGAGACCTTATTAGTCAATCTCCGTCCGTTTAGTTTTATTGAAGTTGTCGACGGTAGGGACAGTCGATTTGCTTGTTATTTATAGGATGTGAGTATATATACATATATATGTTAGGAATATATATATATGATATTCTCATTGACTATGCCTATATGCTGCCTTTCTCTTAGCTATAAGGACTCTGCCCACACTAACTACTCCAGTTACTCGTACTCTCCATCTCGTACTACTGCTCACACCATCATCGACGAACTAGTACTAGAACCGTGGTACTGCTACTCCTCGTCGAACCAGCAACGAACGTCTACTCAGTCAAAACTCTACCTGCCTTGTTCTTTAGTTATTGCCTTTAGCTCTCCCATTTGATAGATAGTCAATATTGGATGAATGTAGGTAAATGAAGAAGTTTTATAGGTAACCTTACCTTAGCTTACGTCGCTTTAGTTACTTAAGTATTAAGGTGGTGTACTACAGACGAGTACACCTATCACTACTATCAGTACTCTACATTTATATGTAATATTACAGGCAGACGGAGTAACACAGTATTCCAATTGTTCAGTTCAGTCAGTTAGGTTGACGGACAACACCAAATCGACGACGACGACGGCGGTCCTCCAAGACTCCAATCATTCAATGTTCACGGCTCTTTTATCCTTCTCCTTGGCACCACTACTCACTTGACTCAGACGATTTAGATTAGAATTACGGAATCAACAGAAGAGGCAGGTAAAATTCAATTTTTTAAATTTCATTCACACTCATCCTCCAAGATTTTTGGGTGAATACTAATATTCATAATCCTTGTGTGTGCTAGTCTTATAATAACTTCTGATATCTTAGTTATAGTCATTGATCATTGATAGGTGAAGTACATCTCTATTTTGTGTCCTTGTATTTGCATTGGAAAGCCAACCTTGATTGTTGATTTGTCTTCTGTCATATCTTTGTGTTTTACAATATCTTTCCCTCAGCTGACTCCTTTAATTTCATTTTAGCCCGTTCCTACAACACTTTCAGGATTTCAACTTTTTGACAAAAACTGAAAAGGTGATTGTTTTCTGTGAACACCCCTATTATAAATTATATTATGTATTCTTACATCATCTAGTCACTTAAATAGAGCTATGATATATCCAGATCTAGTGACATAGTTATTGTTACAGTTTCTATGTTGCCTATCACATTGCAAGATCTATCGTTGCTGCTTGTAATTACGGACTCTTCACTAACTATTCTACCGTCGAAAAACTTCCTTTTTGCTATTTAATTTCCGCATCTATTTTCGAATGTCATGTAAATACATGTTTATTGATTTTCCTTTATGCATGTATCCAGCACTCTTCAATATTGAATGTAAGCCCAGGAGGATGAAAGTAAAAACCTTGAACTTATTGAGTCATCATAGACAGTCCATTTCAGTTTAAACTTTACACTCTGTAGATAGTACATTAAAAACTATAAAAACTTTTAATGGAATGTAATCATTTTCAATCGGCTTTAATTATAATTTGTGACTTTCCGTTAGTTTTGTTATATTTTTCTCATACTTTTAAAAATTTGATACAATTTCATGTTATACATAATTTAGATTTAGAATATATTATGTGTGATTAATTATTAATTTTAAATTGTTGTACCGGTTCCTCCACTGTTGACTGTGTATTGATCTTGCTTATATATGTGGCACTATTTTATAGATTTTTAGCCAATATGCAATTTGTAGTGGATCCAAATCCAGTGTATTATTTTAAACATATGAATTTTAAATTGATTTCCACTGATAAAGATGTTGTACTTTTGCAGCCCATAATTATTGTCATTGTGCAGCTTCCGTCACGAGATGCTCATCAAAGAATTGTAAGTTTTATCTTCTTATGTTTCATACAATTTTATTGTTATCCATTTTTTTCCGATATAGCGTTTAAGAATGTTGCCAATCGCTATGAAAATATGTTGGCCAAGTTTTGCAGGTTTTACAAAATGCATACAGTTGCGACAGTTAAGGGTTGGGTAACACGATACATGTATATTTTTTATTAGGTTAGGTTTTAAAAGAGGCAAAATACTGACCCACCCCTTAACTGTTGCACTGTCGCTACTGTATGCATTTTGTAAAAACCCCAAGTTTTGTTTGGAGAAATAACCTCTGAAAGATATTTAAACACTATTTCTACAATTACTACGATATTGATATGTAAGTTTTCAATTATTCAGTGGCCGCAATAAAATTTTGACTTATGAACAGATAAAAAGATATTTTCAAAGTGAACCGAATAGAGTAATAAATAAATGTAATTTGCACTTAAATTCTCTTGATAACTGAAACTGCTGGATAAATTCTCACAGACACAAAAGCTCCCAATTTAGCTCTATCTGCGGTCAATCTCTTATAAAAGACACTCTGAGCTTATCTGGAATATGTCAGTGGGTCAGTAACGTTAGCAGTTAAAGTTTATTTCCGTATAATTAAAACCCTCAAGTGTCAATAAAATGTTTCCATTGTGATTATATTTGGTTTACTACTTTACCAAACAATATCTTCATTTATCTTATTGTTGGGCTAAGACACAGTCAAATATCTATGTTCGCAACTCCAGACTATTCTGATTTTATGGTCAGTATATAGAATATGAGCATGTCTGTCGGCTTTCTATTCTATAGAAAGAATTCTCTCCGTGCTGCAAATCTCCAACCTTTCAGCAAAAAAGTCTTTTTTCTTCACGACAATTTTAAATCATTTCGTCGATGCTATTAAATTCTTACCCACATCCATTTACTCGCATTTTGAGTGCTAAAAGCACATCAGTAATCATTAAAAAGACTTTCAGCGATAGTATTAATGCAAGTTAATTTTGTGAATTGTTACAGCCGAGTTGTGATGCCCCTCACCGTCGAGGAAGTAAGTAGACTTTTAATCAAAGTTAATCTACGTATATGCTTATAGTACTTGTGTATATTAATATAATAATTTCTAAATTGTTAATAAATTAAGGTCGTTAGATAACACGTACGCAAAAAAACTGTCTGATATCCTAAATTGTGATTGTCAGGTGCTTTTGAAGGCAGTGCATATTAATTATTAATCTCGTGCTCTTTTATTAGAAGAAATTATTTGGAAGTCCAATGTCAAATAGATAGCTAATGCATTTTTGCTTTTAATGATAATATTTGCAACTTTGTTATTAAAAGTGATGAAATGTCCCTTGGCACTTGGTGCTCATGTTTCATGTACATCAATATTCCGTATTCTGTATATCAATGAAATTTACATTTTTCTATTTTTAATGTTTAATTTTTAATCGTATTTCAGTACCAGATTGGACAACTGTATTCCGTGGCGCAGGCTAGTATGAATGAAACCGGAGGCGGAGAAGGTATTGAAGTTGTTAAGAATGAACCCTTTGATGATCATCCTCTTTTAGGGGGCCGATACAGGAAGGGCCAATACACGTACAAGAAGTACCACTTGGCCAGGTCAATTTCCATTTCTTTTGCTATTCAATCCAACGTCCTCGTGTGGGTTTCATGGTCAACTTAAGTACGTTATCGTTTATTGATTACTTTCGGAACTGTAGCAAAGTGCCAACGTTTATTCGCATGTTGGCTCCAAAAGGATCTATGGAAATCCATGAAGAAGCTTGGAATGCTTACCCGTACTGTAGAACAGTCATCACCGTAAGTTATTTCATTTTAGATTTGTAAAAAATTAAAAGGATTCCTCTTTTGCCTTCCTTACAAATTACGTTGCCCAATTAGTACATACACTAGACTATATTTTTGTCGGTCACTATTGCAGGTTTGGAATTTAAAAATGTAAATTACAATAGCTCATTTCAGAACGACTTTAATTTATCTCTCTGCCATTGCCTGTGTATGAATATCATTCAAAGCTACTACAGTTTGGGTGTTTCGACCCAATTCTAACATCAATGCTATTCTAACTTGCTGACTGTGGGTTAAATCCAAAGTCTTACTAATGCACAATAGTCCATTTTATTTTGTTCCTATTGGTATAGTTGTAATTTGGTCAGGGACCATCGGGGATTTAGATACTTATGTTCTCATTCGGAAAGGTTAACTTATGTGTTTGAATATTTTAGAATCCTGGATACATGAAGGAAAATTTCATAATAGTTATCGAGTCACTCCATTTGCCGGACAAAGGAGATCAGGAAAATGTGCATGAGCTGTCACAAGATAAGTTGCGTTTACGAGAAGTTGTGATGATCGACATTGCTAGCGACCCAGTTGCTCACAGCGACTATAAACCATCTGAGGACCCAGCCAGGTATCGCTCCGAAAAGTCTGGACGTGGCCCTCTCAAAGGGACTTGGATGAATTCTGTGAGTGAATTAAAATGTTTTTGTTATTTATTTTTAGATGAACAGTAAAATATATTAATTTATACTACTTAATAATAAAGGTGAAACCAGTAATGACCTGCTACAAACTGGTTACTGTGGAGTTTAAGTGGTTTGGACTACAAAATCGTGTTGAAAGCTTTATACAAAAGGCAGAGAGACGGCTATTTACTAACTTCCACAGGTATATTTAATTAAGATGTTCTTAACTGTACTAAATGACCTCGGTGATGGTATATGGATTTAGACTCTTCAGTTAGTTACACATTTTATTAATTTAGCATTGAAAATTTAGACTAAAATGGAAAAGAAAAGTATTTGCAGGATTTATTCAAGTTTTGTAGAGAGAACTTAGGCTGAGAATTTCATTTGTTGTACTAATGCCATTGTTTATCTGCTAGGCAAGTATTTTGCTGGATCGATAACTGGTACGGGATGACAATGGATGATATTCGTGCTCTGGAAGATAAGGTCCGGGAGGATTTGGATCGGGTACGTACCTATTCGTGAATGTATGTTTAGTTTATTGGTGTAAAATGAATATGCAAGTAATATATTGCTTTGATTTTAATTAGCAACGCAAAACTGGTGAGGTGAGAGGAATGCGGGCAGATACGGATTAGGATTAAATTGTCAATGCAAGTCACTTGAAATCAACATAGCACAGCATGTTGAGAGATGGGGGTAATTGTTAAAAATTAGATTAAACCTAAACTAGAGAAAATCTATAACTAGTCATTCAATCATACAGGATGTATCAGGAAAAACTGGCAATGCTCTAAATAAAATTATTTTACCCAGCAAAACTTGGAACTTGAATTGGGACAGATGAGTCAGTTTGTTTTGATTCATCCTGATGGTAAGGTATCTCGCAATTTGCAGTGTCTGTTATGTTGCTTCGATATTGTTAAAAAGTAATTAAGCGTGTCAGTGTGTTTGCTATTTACATTGCAGTGAAAGTCATTTATAAGTTATTTAAGTAACACTTATGTACTCACTCATTTGATTGGCTTTGCTTGAATGATAAATACTAACGAACACAACAGGATGCTCAACATGTCCATAATAATGTCATGAGTTTAGGCTAATCTTGGATTGAGGCTGAGAGCCGCTCTCTTTGTTACTATTGTGTATTTAAGAATTGGCTAGCTAATTTATACGATTAATTATTGACGTTTGATTGTTTTCTAAACTCTGATTTTGAGGTTAAAATATTACTTTATTTATTAACATTCCAATATGAATACATACCCAACTGTTATAGTTACAATGCATATAAAATATATGTATAATATGATATGAATATATCATTACTCAGACAAAATCTAAACAAGTTATAAATATAGGCCCCTTGCTAGACGAGCAGACTCTAAGTGGTTGTATTGTATTGATCTAGGTAGTATATTAAAATATCACTGTGTTAGCATATTACAAGTAATTAATAATACATAATAATAAGATCAAATGGATGATAACTAAAGTCATCGTAATAAATGTCGATAGAGATCAAGTATTACAGATCCCTGTTCCTTATGTACCCTTCTCACCCTATACTATTCATTAAATATTATATAAATGTTGCCATCGTCCATTATTTAGATAGTCCCAAAACCGAGGCAGATTGCTAAATATTATCACCGAATATTTCAATATGTAGATGCTGTGTAAGTGATGGTAATATTATCCACAGAATGTTCAAAAACTATGAGTACTTTATTGCTGTCTCAATGTTGAACCATTGGCGTTTGAAAATAAAAATCAACAAGCCAAACAGTTTCTCTTTTATTAATAACTTCATCCATTTTTATGTCTTCTCTCTCTACTCTTATAGAGTCAAGGACAACTTGACATTTTCTGTCTGTTGTCCACCAACATCCCTTGCGTCACCAATTGGCACAATGGGAATAGGACTTTAAAATGCATATTATCAATCAGTCCAATTGAACTTGCCATCAGCAATTTATTGTGGCCATTTGGATGTCATTCATCATTTATGCAAGATTGCACTTTCCTCAAGTTAGATGAAGAAACGTGATAAAAGACATTTTTAACAATTTTTAAGCATTGCTTACGTCTGCCTTCGTTTTACTCACGGAACAAAATATTCATATATGATGACATTATCTTGACATTGCTTTATCTTCAAACTATTTTAATTTGAATATCATGAATAAGGGAACAGCACAGAAAAGTTGCACACACCACGGAAAATACAAATGTTTAACAGTTTTAACTCACATTATACCAACCATATCTTCTCCTGGTAGTCATCAACGACATGACAACGACGATACTGAGATAAGACTGTGCGGCGACATCCACTATTCCAACCTTTTTTGCTAGTAGTCACATTCAGGATTTTACGTCCAAGCAAAAATGTTTTCAATAAATAAGTAAATTATTAGTTTCATTTGTATAAGCTGTTCCTTTATTATTTTTGGAGTCAATATTTTTATACAGTGTGGGTCAGATATTAAGGTTACGGAAACGGAATCAAAAACCAAAGCTAGTGTGCAAATCTAAGAAGTGAAACTAAATCTTTCTAAAATAAATACAAATAAGAACAAAACTACGCAGAGCGCCTGAAGCAAAGAAAAATAGCTTCATTTGTTGAGATAGTGCATTGCAATAGGTCCAGTGATTGGTGGTGTAAGAAATACCTGGAAATATGTAAAAGGTGTGTGCATCATTCCGAGACGAGATGAAGTCATATTTATTTTCATTAAGTAAAATTAGTAATTGGATTGGACGGCCTAACCTTAGTGACTTTGGGGCATTCTGTTGCACCTATTTCCGACTTTCACACCCTAGCTGAAGCAGATCTATTCATTTGCCATTATAGCCTATACAGTAGCAGAACTCAACGTACTATACTGGGCCAGAAAGGTATCGAGTTAACTACCGACAACGCGCAGCATAAGTGAATTGCAGTCGGACTACCTTGGCAGTTTCGTTTACTTCAGGCAGATATCTGTAAGAAAAACTACATTTCATTTTGTGTCGATTTGATACTTTGATACACATTCTCATAAATTATATAACGATGTAGTTTACTGGATTCACATTAAAGTTATTGTGGTGGTAGAATCAAATCGATGTAAAAACACGAGCAAAATTATTGTCAACTGTACTCAATTTATTATCAGCTGGTAGCTCGTTTGGGAACAATGGAAAATAATAATGTCGTTAATTGTGGGTTAATAGTTTCGTCATATTTTTCGTGCAAAGTTCGCTATTGACGCTAATCTTGTCCAATGCACACTTAATCCATTTAAAGCTCACATAAATTATCTCTACTTGACCCATTGTACTGCAATAACCTAAAAACCAAGTAATTGTCATAATTGATAAATGACTTCGTAGTTTCAGTTAAAGACAAGTTGTCCTTCAACTGCATTTTTGCGATTTATTCCCTTTTTACATCATAATTGCAAACAAACCTTTAATTGCTAATTTTTCTTTGTCTTAATATTTCAATCAATTCATGAATCATAGCTGATATAATAGTCATAATCATCATAATTCATACTATTTAAATATTTTCTCAAAATCTCAAAATTGTGTGTAGCCATGCCACACAATTTCGTCTCACTTTTAAGAAATCCAAATGAATGGTATGAAACTAAGATATGAACATATATTTGTATGACGTGAATAGTAAATATTGATTGTTTTTGCTCAATGGTTTACTTATAATATTATTATATACTTATGCATTTCGTTTTGATGTACATATATTTGTTCTTAATGGACCTATAATGTTCAAAGGTGGTGTAGACAGTTATCCCTACTATTGACTACATATCAAACAAATCACTCTGACCTTTAACCTTTTAATTTCCTGTCGGTTTCTCACTTCGAGCGTCGAATAAACTTATTACAGACAATCACTTATCAATTATGCACAAACGTGAAATGTAAAATGTCCAGATAGAAATCAAGTTGGGAGATAAAAGCATTGCAAGCTTTTATTTGTCAATTTATTAGATTGAATGATAATTATAACATAACTGTATCATAAATTGACTAGCTACTTGTTATTACTCTCCAGGTTTGAATCACTTCGTCGAGTGCACACTGTCCATAATACAAAATAGTATCTATGTGCCGAACTTTTTGTTCTAAATGTAAAAAGTGGAAAAAATCAGATATTTAATAAGGGAATGTCATGGAAAAAAACTTTGCCATGTACTGTGCAAGACTACCAAAGTACAAAATGAAACCACTTTTTTGAAATTGAACCGCTATTTCATAATTGTTCAAGCCAGTGTAAAACAATGTGTTACATTTTCGATATTTCGTCAATCACCATTCAAACGTTTTAAGAGAATTCAATAACTGTCGTTAGGTAAGGCTTAAATACTTTAATCCGGCGATTAAATATTTCAAAGGTGTTACTATTATTTTAAATGGTTTCAGGTTGATTGGTCCACTAGGAGAGTACATGCCAGAGAAGTGGATATATTTTAAGATGTCTCTGAGAAAGAAACAATGATAATTTTCTCGAGTGGTGGTCATGAGGATAAGAAGTAGTGATGAGCTTTTGTCAAAGAAAACCCGAGAGAAATACGAAAGGAAAGTAATGGCTGTGATTAGACTACCCTCTGCAGTTGTGGTCTGCATGGCTGCAGTATTTTTCCTTTTATATTTATTACCATGGCATAATTTACCCAGTATTCAGATTCCTTTGCCTTCGCCTTCGTCAATACTCAAAGACCACGCCCTTTTGACCCGCTTTTCCTCCTTGTCTGATTCTGTTTCGAATAAAAGGATGGTCTCCGAACCAGGTGCAACGATTCCAGGCCTTGTATCCTATCGTGCCATTCGCAATACAAATATCCAATTTAATGTCAGTCGATCTGATGTATTAGTAATCTTACATATTCAAAAAACGGGAGGCACATCTTTCGAAAAACATATCGTTCAAGACTTAGTAATGGAAAAGCCTTGTATTTGCTGGAAAAGAAGAAAACGATGCAAATGTCCCCGGCCTTCCAATGGTAAATCAATTTATTGCCGACTTGATGCCCTGAAATCAATGTTTCTTGACTGGTATAAATAAAATCAATGATTATGTTTTTCTGAGCAGCATTGGAGCAAACGGGCCAAAAAGAACATTCTGAGCCTTGGCTATTCAGCAGATTTTCCACAGGCTGGATCTGTGGTTTGCATGCCGACTGGACTGAACTATCTGCCTGTGTTGATGCTGAGCTGGATAAAGCACATGGTTCTGCTAATAAAAGAAGGTTAATAAATTTTGTAATTCCCGTTTAAATAAGTGTAATTGCCCAAACACGTTTTAAAAATGCTAATTGATTTGTATGAATTTATTTCTTGTCAGGTATTTTTATGTTTCCATGATTCGAGATCCCATTCATCGGTTTTTATCAGAATTTCGTCACGTGCAAAGGGGTGCTACGTGGAAAGCCTCTCGACATATATGCAACGGTCGTTATGCCACATCAGGGGTAAGTCTTACTTATATTATGTAATTCGATGGTGAGTGGGCGGCATTAACTACATAACTTTTGTAGGAGTTGGGGAGCTGCTACTCTGGTAGAAGCTGGACAGATGTCAGTTTGACCGAATTCCTGGAATGTCCGCATAATTTGGCCTTTAATAGACAAACGCGGATGTTAGCAGATCTTTCACTCGTGGGCTGCTATAACAAGTATGTCTCCAACTAAAAGCTTTTCGTACATTTTAAGTACATTTTTATGATAATATATTTATGCAATACACTTTGGTAACAATAGTATGTATTTCAATTGAATTCTGATATTGTAGGACTTATATGGCTCCAGATGAAAGAAATAGAATCATTTTAGCTTCGGCGAAGAAAAATCTGGAGTCTATGGCATTTGTGGGAGTTACAGAATACCAAAAGGTATAGTTTTATTAATTATTTTGTACAATGGGATATAAATAGGATTTATAATATGATTATACTAATTTTCAGATGTCTCAATATGTGTTTGAAGAAACATTTAAGTTACGTTTTAAAATTCCGTTCACTCAAAATGAAGATACATATTCCAAAGACACATTAGACAAAGCGACTCCAGAAGAAGTGGAGTCTGTGCGTAGAGTGAACAGTTTAGATATAGAACTATATGCATTTGCAAATCAATTACTTCACACACGATTCCAAGAGCTAAAACAATTTGATCCGGATTTTGAAGAGCATTACAATTTCTTAGGGGAAGAGAAAGGTCGACACTTTTCCTGGGACGAAGTTGAAAATGAAGAATGAATCTTTACCGTGTTTGAGATGTATTATGAATTGCTCTGTACCTCCCAGGAATGTGGATACTTAACTACCAATAACACTAATGTTTCGCCTGTGTTTGAAAAGATTCCCAATGATAAGTAGTTCGGCAGAATTTTGATGCACAAAATAGATATTTAGCTTATAACTCACAGAAATGTTATTTAATGATTAATGACTCAAGGTCGCCGTTATTTTTTTAAGTATAGGGTTCGATCAAACACACTCATTATCGTCATTAGGATTCAAAGTTCTAAGCAAAAACGTAAACTATTTCTTTACTGCCAGGGGGATTTCAAGAACTTTTGGATCGAAATTATAAAATATCGAGAACTCTACATGTCCAAACGAATGACAAGATTTTAAATCCCTGCATACATTTCCAGCTGCGTAAATTAAAATATTGCCAGTGAATTATTTATTCAAATGACGAAATGAAATGTGTTAAGTCGTGTAGAAAAGCATTTAGTTTTAAAACAAGTCCAATTGAAAATATCTGACAAAGCTCGGTGCACAATGAATCTGTTAAAGCTATTTACTTTAGGGATTTACAACTTAACACCAACATCTCTAGCCAATTATTGCTAAAAGAAATTTAATGGTGTTTAACAAAATACTAACCGTACATCAAAATATTACTTCATGTCAATGACACTATGAAGTTGGTGTGTGTGTCGTTGTAACCAAAATCATTTATTAACCAAAATTATCGGAGTGATGAAACACGCCATGTTACACTTGAAAATTAAAATACTTGGTAAACTGATGTTACTAAGTTTCATTACTTAATTTAGAACTTTCATATAATATATCTTTAAAATGCTCTCTGCCCCTTTGATTAACCCACTATTCAATATTAAAATTATAGACTGTGAAACATGGTACATTCAGATTGGCAAATTGACTGTCATTAAAACGTGTATCAAAAGATAGCATTGTATTGACCGATGTTATCGATGCCCCTATTTCATTAACAATAATATTTACTCATCCATAAAATGATCTTTTATCTGTTTTTAAACTGACAGCATAATGGGAAGCAGTTCAAACCTGATTTATTAAAGACTAAAACTATACGTGTATGCTTATTTAATATAAACCATTACTTACAAGTATTAAATCAAAGGGCTTCCAAAACAACATTCCATTATGTACCTGATGCCATTTTAGCAAAACCCACTTTGAGTTAAAATGGTCCAATCTAATACGTATGTTCACCATAGTTTCAAGGAATTTGTGTTCAGTGGCAAATTAAGGGTAATACAGACTCTTCCGACAACTCCAATATTCTTTGGTCGAATTTGAATTTTGGTTACAACATAAAGTGTCAAATCAATCTTACTTAAATTATTTGTATTTAATTTTTTTAATTTTGACACATTTTAAGCAGTATTTGTAGCCATTAAAATAACGCCGTCGATAAACCCAGCAATAATCATCGAAGCAGATAAATAATGCACCTCTATCTTTTTTTAACAAAAATGTATTACATACGTAAATATATCACAAAGTTTAATGTCTTAAAGATATAGAAAATGTTAGAAAAGTATAATGCCAAGTTATGTATTTATTCCGTACGGTGAGCGATAGATTGTTCGAATGCAACTTTGTTCAAATCATCTCAAACCGTTTGGTAGAATTCAAAATCAATTTGTTCGAAATACTTGGGTAAAATGAAAAATCAGGTTTTTGGAATGT
This sequence comes from Tomocerus maximus, assembly GCA_019776445.1. Taxonomy (NCBI): domain Eukaryota; kingdom Metazoa; phylum Arthropoda; class Collembola; order Entomobryomorpha; family Tomoceridae; genus Tomocerus; species Tomocerus maximus. The sequence continues at coordinate 11,775 of JABASH010001572.1, read as the reverse complement.
AGAATACAATAGGTCGATTCGAATTCATTTTTATTAAAGCATTTATTAAAGCAACATTAGAAATTCTTTTGAAAAAATTACTATATAGGGAGAAACAGTAAATTATCAAGAAAATCTCATAATTATTTCGAAGGCAAACTCGTTTCAAAATGGCATTTAATTAAACACCTCTAGACTTTATGTTTGATATTGTTACAATGAAATTATTTTTTTGAAATTATTTGAAAATCCCTGCGGGTAGTTGTCAAAAGTAGTAGTAAAGTTATTAAGATTCCCATTGTTTTATTCCGATTTCGGACAATATGGGAGATGAATACCAATTTGAATTTTATGAACGTCCTATACTTATGAATCCTACATTCCATTGCTATTACTCATCAGACTTGCTTTTTACAACTGAAAGCAGCTACTGCAACTACACTATAAAGAAAGACTGATCGCTCTTAGAATTTTAATTACAGACATCACTACAAAAAGCACACTAGCATTCTACCAATTTGCATGGGCTTACCTACTCTATTCGAACAAATTGGCACTGCAATCTACCAAATGTGTTTTCTCTTTCTCTAAAATCGATTTTGCTTCAAAACCACGAACGAAGTGTCTTCGAACAATTAGCCTACATGTGTATACTTATGTTGCAGGGAAATTAGATATCAGACTTTCAGCACTGACTAGTTAAGATATGCACAAATAGTCTGAATATTTGACCAAATTCTGTTTTGGTTTATCAAAACTGTAGTCCTTGTAGTAAACTGTCGATTTTTCAAATCGAAAAATAACTAAATAAGATTGCTAAAATTTTGAATTAGAAGCAAATATTTTGCACCAGCCTAAAATTCGTAGGTCAAAATCACTGTTTCGAATTCAGCGTATCAAAATCCGTCAGAGTACAGTATTAGGGTATTTCGGTAGCAAAAAATTGTTTTACGATTTTAATCTCGATCTCTAAACTGCCTAAGTTGTGTTGTATCATGTATCATTAATGCTGCTACTTGTGTATCTAATTTTCCTGCGAAATCTCTGCGTTAAGTAAATATGGAAATTCATAAAGTTTTTGTCTCACGGAGTACACCTATGTGTATGCAATATTAGTACAACTAATTCATATTGGCAGCTTATCTTTTGTGCTCCGTATTTACTAAACGTGGGGTGTAGTGATGTGTAATTGTTCTTTAATTCGTAGTTTCAGAAATATCTAAAATGTCCTATAAAATAGTCCGATAATAATGACGGAAATGCGAAATGGTAGATATTGTGCGTCGAAGTTCAATTTCAATACCCATGTATGCAAAAATTGGATTATTGATGGTGGACGGTAATGAACCGCGATAGTAATCTGTGACAAATTGAACACAATTCAACATGACAATGACACTAAAAAGAAGTCTCGTTTTGAGAAAACGTATCTGCTACTTACAGCCATGTACTGCTACACATTTGGCTAACAAAATAATAGTATGACCTGAACGCAATAAGAAATCCTCAAACTATCACATGAACTTCTTCCAAGTATTTATTTTTAGGGGGACTTACTCATTTTTGTTATTTTACAGAAGGATGAAGATACTGTAAAACATATCATGATATTAAGTACACTATCATATTATATAATAAATAAAGTCTATTGTGTAAGATTATGAAATTAACAAAATTGTGTTCTAAATATAGAGATATTCAATATACACGTTTATTGCGGATGGTTGTGATTCATGGATTTTGTAAACTTAGTATCGCAGCTCCGTATAGTATTACAATTATCTAAATATACCCACGAAATTACTCTTTACTTTGCAAAAATTTATTGGTTTTTTATTTTATAGCCCAGCAGTAAAGTATAATGCTAAGATAGGAAATTTGTATAGAAGACTAGTGTTTATCCAGGAGTTATTGTTCTTTTGTATGTTATGCTTTATGCTAGGCAATCTATATTTAAACACTTTACTTTTGATTTACTTGTATGATTGATATCGATTTGCAGCTCTTTAGTTTGTTTCATATTACAGTTAAGGCTGCCTGGTCGATGCACCATAACATTGATAACTCATCCCCCGTAGAGAATAGAAACTTTTCATATCTTTTAAAACGTGTACCACGTGGTCTTTTTTTTTAAAAAAAAGTATCTGCGTTTTTTCAAAATTAAATATAAATTTGGAGTGGGAGCAATGCATCTCGTTGTCTGTTGCATGAAGAAGTAAAAAGTTGAGACCACGACCGGATTATGTAGAATATGCTCTTTTTTGAGATAATGCTCTGCCTTTCTCCTATACCTGTCTCCGGTTGTACAAGATTGTGCCAATTTTTCTGGGAGGATTTACGTATTATCTACCTGTTTGATTTGTTTATTATCACGCACCCTGTAGCAAAATGACTTTGTGCAGGTGTACTGTATCGCCCAGGCAACCTTAATGTATTTAATTTATGATTTTTGCAGTATTACTCTTGCTATTTGTATTTGTACTCAACGTAATAGGAAAAGAATTGCAGGATTAATTATTGAAGGTTACTTAGAAACACAGATTTGTGCATGAACCATTTCTGTATCTAGTTGAATGTTGCATAATTTTGATAGACAATTAAGTGCTATGTATAAATTATAAGGTGCCTTCCAATAATGGTTCTATGACCTCTTTTGGAAAATAAACATCGATTATAAAAGCTTTATCTTTATTAACAGGTTATTCTATACAGACTGAAGTTACATCTACTAATAAAATAATATCATGGAGTAGGTAATCGACCTACAATTAATATTGTAATTGTATTATGTTCATTGGACCAGCATCATTTGGTTGGTTGCAGTAACCCTGACAGTCTGAATGAATAGAGATAGTCGATGATAGGGTAAAATTACAGGAAAATTGTTTTGGAAAAGTAATTTTTTCTTGTTTGTTATTTAGTTATTCACTTTAATAATAATAAAGATATTAAGACATGCAACACAAAATAAAGTCAAATTGTTATTTGGATATCAATCACTGGTCGCAACTCCCCCTTTTAAACTTAGGTCTGAGGTTCACTGAGTTATCATCAAAAGTTATTATCAAAATAATCGTATTTCTTAGCTCATGATGGTTTTGGAAATATTCTATACTGTTGTGAAAATAGAGTAAATTCAAGGGCGGACGGACAATACAATTATCTATAAGCGCCAGCATTGTGTTATCCAATTTTGAAAGGTAGGCATCCAGCCCAGGAAGGAACTAATTTCGTAATACAATTGCAATGCAAGCAAACACATAATAAATAGCAGTATTATACAGTAAATTTAATAAAATAGGATCTTGCGAATTACATTTTAGTGGCATAGAACATGCAATGATGCAACATTTATTGCTGTATCTCAGAAACCTCTGAACATTTTTATTACTATAGATGCTACTTTCAAAGTGCTTTCTAATGCTAAGGATACGAAATTAAAATATGGCTATGGACAGCAGAAATGGTACATATTTGTAATAAAGAAATCCTAAATGATACGAAAAGCACAAAATCATTTTTTATAAGTAGGTAAGGTTTTATTAGTTATAAATATCAAATCATAATACAACTTATATTGCAAGGCAAAACTGTTTTATAATTATATAAGAGACGTGTGTAATGCCACCCAGATGTATTAGAAGTGTTTCCATAGAAAATGCATCGTTTTTGTAAATAACTAATTATTGCGTTACTTTATTTCGTACACCATCGGCCATAGCCACATACACCTCTACAAATTGTACAAACTTGGATCGCCTGAGCTTGTTTAGTGTGTAAGAAATACTGGAATACAAAAGGTTCTCAATTCACTCACTCAGTCTTTCTCATCCCTCAGTAAACGGAATAAAATACTAATTGACAAACTTATATGACAATAATCAGCACAAGCCACGACCAAAAAGATAATAAATCACAGGCTTGACCTGTGACTCGCAGAGAATTGCTCGTAAGCTCAGTATTACCAAAATATACAGGTCAAAGGGCACATTTAATGCTTATAATCATATTAGCTCATTTGATTTAAACAACCCATCAGACAGAGAGCATTATTCTGTGACTTTTGTATTGTCGCAAAATTAACGATTTGCAAAACAAGGGATAGAAGGCAAGAAAATTAGGTACCTGCAGGTAATCATACAGTGCTAGCACGTGTAACACAGCATTAAATGAATGCTCCATTATCATTTTTAAGTTGCAGACAAAGAAAATGGTTTATAAATATCTACTATTTGCACTACTAAGTGCCACACACTACTTCATGCAATTATTGCTAATCTCATATCCTAATTTATTGCGCTTAGTAAGTAGGTTCTTTGAATTCAAAATATCTTTGTCATTAATTCTTCATTTAAGTTGTCTATACTACAACATATTTACATTAAAAATTCTAACTATGAACTTTGTCGATAAGACAAAATTTAGAATTACAAATTCGAATAATACAGCTTGAAGAATTTGCCCTTTTTACCTCCACGTCTCAAATTTGCTCACTATTCTTTTCGCTCCCTCGAACCATACTCGAACTAATCATAGCTTTGCATCACACAGATTACAATTACATCGACATTTCCCTGACATCTAATTGTAAATACACAATTTCCTGTTTTTAGGGCTTAGTTAGATTTCGATATAAATATATTGATCAGATATTATATAAATAAATATAACAGTATACTTGACATGACTTATATTACCATTAAGTTTTCATATTGCTAGTTTTATATATTATTTTATTTTGTGGTCCTGCGTGTTACGCTTCTAGTACAGGCTACATTTATACTCCTTTTTTTGACAAAGCCTCCTGAACTGGCTAAGTACTACAGATTGCATAGTAATATTATGAATATTAGGAAAAAACGTAGATTGTATTTACTGGCTGTTTTTAAATCAAAGATCTACTTTTTGTATAAGTATGTCCATACGGAACTTGCAAAAATATAAGACAGAAATTAGAAGGGAGCGAAAGATACTGAACAAAATCTATCTGAAGTCAAAACGATTGGACATTTAGCTTTCGTTTAAAGGCAAATTGTATTAAGGAAATATATAGTCTTTTAACGTCAACACAGGTTCACATATGGGGACTGTGTTGAATCGACAAGGAGTTTGACTATCAGGATCTTAAATATTTATAATTATTATTCAGTGAGTAGCTACTTGAGAGAAAGACAAAAGTCATTCTTAGCAGATAAAGATTTTTATCTGTAATGCACATTTCGATGGTTGGCTGACAATCCGGCAGACATCAGTTGCATATATTTAGTTTGGATTGGTACCTACACTTAATATTTCTTGAGGCTCACGTTGGAAAATGCTAATTTGACATTCACTACTGGTCAATATTGTTAAATCTTATTATCTTAAAAATATAACATTTTAAAGCTTTTAATTGCTACACCATCTTCACTGTCATGGACTATCATGTTTACTGATATTTCGAAATGAATACCAGAATTATTAGTTCATCATGAGCCTTGGAAACTAAGTTAACTGTGCCGGATTGTCGCGGCTGCCCACAAAATAAGTATGTACTACTTATTACATTTCTTTGACATTTCGCACCGTCCCAAAAGGTTTCAATAGAGATATACTATCAATATACTAACTGCTCATGTACAGGGTATTTGACTTCAAATGTCCTCATACAAATCTCAGCAACCTGAAGTAACACAGCAAAGTGATTTACACCATTCGAAAGACCACTCCAAGTTACATTAATGAGATAACCTTGATCAAATGTAATTTTTTGAACAACTTAATGTAGTTTTTTACACAAAAATTTCCCCATGTATGTAACTTTGAACGGTTTATCGAATGGCTTACGTTATTTTGATGCGGAACTTCCGATTGCCGAGATTCGTATGAAGACATTTAAAGTAAGACACCTTGTAGTATTTACATTTAAGCTAAGCTATTTCCTTTAGTTTGTAGAAAACTAAATCTAGAGCTGCAAGTGCATCTTCACTGCTGTTGTGTCCATTCACTGAGGCTTGAATAATTTGTCCGCAGTACTCTGCGCTAAGGGTTCTTAGGGCACGCTTGTACGGTAACCCCAATCTATGTGGAAATAGTACAGAAGTGTCAATGACGGTACGGTGCATTAACTTAAGTGCGTGTAAATCAGACTCCAAACTGTGACCTATTAGAATAGAATTTGGCTTTAATTGAGTCAGGAGAACTGCTTGGACTTGGATTAGTGAAACTGTAGGTCCTTGTAACATTATTTCTTCCGTGATTCCACTGAATCTTGTATTGTAGTCCAAAACAGGATGAGGGGGCGTCACTAATTGGTCATATCTAACGAAAAAGAAATGCGTTTTACTATCATCAAGTATGATAATAAAGCTATACAAATGCTTTCGAATAATCAATTACAGTATTTTTTTGTGGCGATCAACAATGGTTACTCGAGCTAGTTCGGTACCTACGGTAGTATAAACCATCTCGCAATCCAAAGCTATTATGTCCCAGAGATTAGTCCCCATTACATCGTCGTCTCCGTTTTCTTTTACCGCAGCAACAAACCCTGTTAAATCATCTTCAGATCCAGGAAGAGGAGACACGTGAGTTGGTGCTACAGAACAGCCTTCACTAGTAGCCTCTCCGTCACAACAATTGTAACGATGCTCTAACAGTCCTTTGGCTAAAATTCATCATTTCATTTTATATAAACTTTACATACTCAGGTGCTTTGATATCAAATACAGATGACATATCATTCATTTACTTTTTCTGTTGAATCTTCTTCCAAAATGGTATATACATTTTTCCGTTATCAGTGGCATTCCATCTGAATCTGTTCGATATGGCTTAGTGCATCTTTCGCAGACACGACTAGTTGGGTTCTGAACTCCATTTACTAATGGCTTATGATCCGCCTTTCGCCTTAGTTTTGAAACTGCTCTTCCTAAATATAAAAAAGTTATGGTCAAATCTAAAGTTCACTATTTCCTTACTCATTGTCAACGTTAACATATCAGGTTGATATTATCAGTGCTTCTTCCCATTTACATATATCCAAAGTATTAATTTCTTGGATTAAATGAACAGACGAATGAGATTTTTCCAAATAATATAAGTTTAATTAGCACTGTACCTGGTTCACCGCTTGGATGAGGCAGAGGATACCCGTGTAATTCTAATTCGTCTTCATTTAACAGAAATTTCTTTAAGCATTGAAACAAACTAGTGCCGATTGGGAAGCTAAAGGATTTTTTGGCGTTACTTTCAATGCTCCATGAGTTTTTAGGCCCTGCTGACCCAGCTAGTTTTTGTGAGGAAAGACCAGCTGAAATTGTTAATTAGAAAAAAAGAGATTTAAAAACCTAATCACACATTTAGTGATCGAGAAAAATAGCGGTTAATAAAATAAGTTTTCAGATTAAAGAAATGGTTACCACTATTTGAACCGTCGCTTGACGATTCTTTTCTCAATCTTGTGATAGCATTTGTGGCAGCTGAAAAGTAGACCATTTTAGAAGAGCATCTGCCAGCTACGTCAGCTTCTTCTTTCCGAGCTCTTTCAGCTGCAGCAGGTTCCGGAAACCATTTCAAGCACTCTTGGTACATTTGTAATAAAATCTTTTGGCGAAACGCCAGAGGAACCTTTGTATTTATATTGGCGGCTTCAAGAGTTATCACTGGTTTTGGCGCCTGTGCAAAAACCTGTATACACGAAAACAAAAATAAATAAGGTCCACCAAAACTTATCCAATTAAAGTAATTATAATTTCTTGAAGGTTCAATGAACTTTCTTACTTTACTTGATGCATGAGCAACTCTTGACTGGCCTTTCACATTAGTTTGGGCGATAGTGGAAATTTCTTGTGAGGGTTTAAGGCCATCCTTCGTTGTGATTGTGGTACCAGTCTTTTTAGAATTAGAAACATTAGCTGATTGATTGTTGCTCTGCGGTTTTATTAACATGTTAACATTTGAAACATGAGCAATGCGCTTCTTGGAATTGGCAGCCAGACTGTGGCTGGTAGATTTCAGCGGAGAAATCGCCCGCTCTTTCTTTCTGAGGGCAGCCGCCGCTTCGTCAGCATTTTTCTTCAGATCAGCCACGTCCTCTGCTTTTTTCTGGGCTTCAGCTACAGCTTGCATTCGTTGCAGCATTATTTTGTTGAGCTCACTGTGGGTTACCTTTGGAGCCGCTTTGGAGGTATTTCGTGCTGTCATCGACGCACTCCGTTGTTCTGCTCCCATATGAGCGAATCGCTTCTTGCCAAATGCAGCGTCACCTTCTGTGGGGTCTTTCGCGTCAAAACTAGCATTCAGTGCCGACATTGATGTTTGTAACGCCGGTGCAGTATTGGCTTCTTCCGCAGAATAATCTTCAAACATTTTCAGACATTCCAAAGCGACTTCATCAGGATCGTCTTCATCATCATCATTGTACTCGGGATAGCGAAATTCCTCGGAAATGTCTGCAAAATTTGAGAAAAGCTCTGCTTGTGGAAGAACATCTTTAGTGTCTTCCTTCTTATCTTCCTTCTTATCTCTGTGACTACTTCTCCTACTTCCTTTGTCGGAACTTCTACTGCTGGTAGAACTCCTATGGCTACTGGAACTTTTACTCTTAGTTTTGTCAGAATGTTTATCAGATCTTTTGCTGTCGCTACTTTTCTCAGACTTGGAGCTTGATTTGTGGTGCTTTGAATCTGACGATCGTTTACTTGAACTCTCGGAGTGCTTACTACTTTTGTGAGAATGAGATGAATGGCTTCGTGAAGTGCTATGACTACTCTTTTGTGAATCCTTGTGGCTCTTACTGTCTTTGTGACGGGATTTCTTCTCTCCGTCTGTTTTAGATGGTGATTTAGATGTCCTGGGAGAGGATTTCTTTTCTTTCTGCACATCTGATGCATCAGACTTTTTATCAATTTTGCTCGGAGATGAAGATGCCCCTTCAGCACTTTTTCCTTGACAACTTTCATTAAATTCAGCTTTGATTTGATCATTTTTGCTGTTCGACGGAGCATCAGGAGCTTTTGTAGTTGTAGAGGAGTTCGAACTTAAATCTTTTGTAGTTGTACTATTCTGAATACTATTAGTATCGCTAATTTTCCGCCGTTTTGAACAGTTTTCAGCCACATCCGGGTTATTTCTTTTAGAGTCTGTCGTTGACTGTAAATCATCTCTTTTAAATACTAGTACAGGTAAAGGCAACGATTGGTTTAGAGGAGTTACATATGTCTTTGTCACTGCAGGTTTTTCCTCAATTACTTTTGTGCTGGAATATTTCGGTGCATACGATGATAGAGCATGATCTTCTCTCCTGTAGCCTGAAGTATAAGGATTCCGGTTGGATATCTTTTCATATTTGTTTTCTACACAAAAAGTTAAAGAAAATCTTTAATGTAATTCTCCATACTTTCAGGATCAACATAAATCATCACAGGGCATGTCCAATATTAATTAAAATTTTTCAAATTCAATGATTACCTTTTAATGGCACTGCTTCAACTTCCTCTTGATTGTCTTCTTCAGCAGCATAAGTTTGAAGATACGGAGCTGTCTTCAAAGCGTGTACAGCATCTAAAATACAGAACAGTGATTAACAAACCCAGTCTTGGTAACTCCCTTAATAAAATAACTTTTTCTCGAGTATACAAAACACATATTTGACAATTTCAGCAGTAACTTGCAAAATACTAACAAAATGACGCTCTTAATACACTAGTTAAAAAACTATCTTAGCAATTACGACTTCAATCATTAACTGGGGGTAAATCGTATCTACTGTTGATTCATTAACTAACCCGCCATAAATAAACTCGCATTACCATTTGTTAAACAAAATAAATTAAAAAATTGCAGTTTTGCTGCAAAATATTACTTACCTTTTCGTTCATGGCGAAATATACAATGTGGTCGTTCACAAAACCCGGATATATAGTACGGACAAGGAAAGGATTTCAGTAAATTGTGAGAAGGCAGCATTCTTTTGGGTTTTGATATGACAATTGGCGTGGATAATTAAAAATGCAAAAACGGAAGCATTTGAAGGAATATTGGCTTTTCGCACTTGGCTTATAGTTGTCACCCCTTACAAAGGAAATAATAGCCAGCGTTGTTATTGCTGTCGTTGTCTTAAATTGAAAAACTAACCGGTTGGAAGATTTTGACAAAGAATCGTTAAACCAAGCCTCTAGTAGGCAGTGATCCTACATCATAGGGCAAATACCGCCTAGAAAATTAAACGTTAAATTGACATTTTTCATAATATATAATAAATAAGTAACGGATACTTCATCGGACAACACCTAATGATGAAATTTGGGACTGGAAATGCCTATTTGTGCCTTCGATCAAAGTATTGAGCATTAATTTGTGTTTCCGTGTGCCCACTTGAAATGTCATTTGACGTCCCAAGATTTTTTCAATTCAGCTATTCGGTAAAATAGGATGCACAGATAGATGTCTGTACATACATGTAGATATGTCAAATAAGCAAAAACAAAAACTGAATTGTGCACATAATATTGACGACCGTAATTTTTATGTAATATTAACTTTATGTCAAGCTCAAATAAAATCAAACTCAATTGGGGTTTTTGAATTTTAGAAGTTTGACCACCGTCAAATCAGAGTGTTGTTAACTTTCAATTAATGTCCCGAGAACCGCAAAATTTTATAGAATAAAGTTTCAGGGAACTTGGCAATAATTAGAATTTGGACATTGGATAGCTGGGATTCAAAACTGTTTTACTTTCCCTGAACCGCTATGAGCATGATCGACTAATATTATGTGTGTGTACTCACTTGGTTATTGTACACTAAGCATTTCCTTTCGCTGAAGATAGTTTCATTTTCTTACTTTTACACAGGAAATAATTACTGGCTTTGTTCCGTTATCAAGATAGCAAATCTATCTTTATGGACATGTCCGTGCTGTCACGGTTTATTTTCTTGATTCAATTAAGTTGATTATAAGCTAATTCTTCGCTATCATCTTATTAGGTAGCATTATTAATTAGGTAGTTATAAATACTACGCAACAAATAAACTATTATCTTGACTTAATTTAATCAAACTGAACATTAAATTATTTTGCTAATTTTAGTGTCTTCTTTTTAACACCTCAAAATTTTAGTCGGAACCTAAGGAACCCCATGATAATTTCAGACTTGGCATAGTGCAGTGTGGAAAAAAGTTAAATAAACTACTACATTAGTGTAAAAATAAGGTTCGACCAATATATGATGAGATATACTTAATTATTTATGTTGTGAAACCTAAAATATATAGTTCATTTTATGATTAAGGACTCTTCTAGTTAAATAAAAATAAAGATAACAAAACTTTTGAGAATGGACATGAAATCTCGTTTGAAAAGCTAATAAAAGCAATAAGCGACAGAACTTGAGTTTGCTAGGCTAAGAAAAGGTAGCTTTATTCCGTTACCGAATCCTATTTTGTTGCATTTGCAATTGCATGTTTCTTCCGACAGTGCACTAAGATGAGACAGACGATCATAATAATGCAGCCTTGCACCTTTTCACAGTGCCCCAGAATTTAAAATGCCTACCAAAGGCTAGGAAATAATTCAGCGCGGTTTTAAAACTAGATACGGCTAATCATAGAAATGCGTGGGCGAATTTCAGAATACATTTCAGGTAAAGAAGACTTGGACCCTAATGAAATATTGAATCACCGAAATTGGTGCATATAGTAATTGCATAATCTACTACTATTTATTAAGTAGTGGAACACTGCTTTATGGGAATGCCCTGTCTGTCTGTCTGTCTGTCCATCCATCCATCCATCCATCCATCCGTCCATCCATCC
>JABASH010001571.1:0-25173 GCA_019776445.1 Tomocerus maximus | reverse complement strand
ATAAAATTAATGATATAATGTATGTAACTTAAATACTTGAATTCATAAGAATATAGGAAATCAGTTTCGATTACCATAAATACGACAAAAATTGTCATGTTATCTTAATATCTTGGTAATGTACTTATATTATGGTAAGCGGATACGAAATGAATTTTAACTTTTGAGTAAATGCCCATTATTAGGATTAAAGAGCACAAAACCACATTATTTTGTATCCTGCTACTAACTTGTAGTCTTATCTTCGGCTTTTCTTTATCTTATCCAGTCCATCCTCCAATAACCTGCAGCTAAACTTTCGGTACCATCCTCTTTCATTCCACAAAATAATCAGGAATATATCTTTTCTGAAGGGCAATAAAAGTCGCTGAGAGTGTCATGTCAGACAAGGCCAGAAGAATTTAATTGAAAAGGTTGGTCTGCTTAAAGGAGAAGTCTACTCCACTTAGCCACTAATCATGTCATGTCCAGCAGAGGAGTCTCCAGAAAAATCTACTTAATTAATTGAGGCGTACATGGAATTGTTGCAGAACGGATTCTGCTCGCACAGAATAAGTTTCTACTTATCTTGATGTCATTAGATATACTAATATATAGCTGCAGATAATATTAGATATAATGTACGTGTGCTGGGTCAACAATGCAAGACGCAACGACGTGAGTGCTAGCCAAATAATTATCCAGAACAAGATATTAAAAAGTCAACACTACAGCGGCAAACACATATTCAGGTTTTAAGTTATTACATTCGCAACTCTCTAATTGTGCTACTCATTCTGCTAGTCTAGCTACATTTTATTAGCAACGCAAAATGCTTCTGAGGCTATTATTTGCAATTATGTCTTGGACGTTGTTGATGTCGTTATGCCTCTGATTGCTTTCCATCTCTATTTCCCAACTGCATTGGACGCTATTCATAATATCTAGCTTTTCTATCATATCATGTACCTACCTACTTACATAGGTATACTTAGGTAGGTGTATGTTACATAAAGGTAAATGTATCCACAAATACTGACATGCAATTTATTATTCATACTGCTTGCATACTTTATGTTTTTCTCTTTTATTTATGGATACATGTTTTGCTATCGATAATGCAACACGATTCGAAAATGTAAACATAAACTGCATAAAATGCGGCGACAGAACAGAAGGTCATAAATAAATAATGATTTGCTGAAATGCAAAATTAACAAACTACATTACACAAGAACAATAAACACTCATTATTAGTTGCGTTGCACTGAACTGCTTTGTCTTCATGCTTTGTTATCTTCTTTGTTTGTTTAAAAAGTTTTATTTGTATTTTTTTAAATCTGGGACACTTTAATTAAACTGGTAGAATATTACAATATACAAACCATAAAGCTAATAAAAATACACTATGGAATGAAATTCAATAATAATAGAACAGATAGTAAATAAAGTCTACAAAATTCATGACAGAGAATTGCGTGTATCAAAGCGTAGTTCTTAAGTACCAATGGGAGTTTTTTTACTGTTAGGACCATTTTCAAAAATAAATTACTTTAAAATCTTGCTAGAATAAATTTTGAAACCAAAAGTTCGTAATTTGTACAATCGAAAATTCTGCAGACTAACTTGACATATGAATAGCAGAGGAATTTTGTGTGACCGCTTTGTTTTTCCACAGATTGCAGCTTTCAACTTTGTTGGACCGAAATAATTGAAGATGATATTGATAAGTTTGATAGAAGCGCTGCAATAGTAGGAAATTATATTGATCCCACCTCTATTAACATTGGGCCTTTGACGGAGCATAAATGTACTAAATATAGAGTGAATTACAGGAACAAAAACATAAATAGTATGCACCGCAAATCGAATGGGCAAATATAATTTGTATAATAATTGTAAGTAGTGTAAACAGTGCACAATGATGCAGCCCTTGACTTGATGCAAAATATTTATCATGTAAATGTACCTACGCAGCTAGCAACTAAGCCATCTACTGATCTGCCTACCTATGTAAATGTACTTAGTACTGGCACATTATCCATCTTGATCGTGATACTCAATTGCCACTATTTTCCCAGTCTCAATACCATAAATAAATACGATACGATAATTTAAGCAGCAGAAGTACACAGCCCAGTACAGGTAATGCAAAGTGCACGTAGTATTTATTACGACTCATTGTCAGGTAGATGATACATGAGAATCTGATTTACATACAGGATCAGAGTGTGATACACGTGCACGGTTTACTATTATGATGCAGAATAACCCTATTATGTGTTGTCCATTCTCTATTGTTTAAAGATAACCTGCACAAATTTATTAGACAGGCACCTATTACTGTAACCTTAGTACTGCTGAATGGGTTACTTCTGTGCAATTCTCCCCACCCTTCATAAATATTGGTGTAATGTGACAGCTTTTTATGCAAGTAGTTCTTCTTCATTTTGTCAATTTATTAGTTTCACAAACCCAAATAAATTATTAAGAAAAGTTTCGATATCCTCATCTTTGATCTTGGACAGATTTTACTTTGTAACCCCATAAACACAGCAGTGGGGCTGGACACCAATTTATTTGTGCTTAGAGTTGTTGTTGGGTGATGATGTTATTCTGTCCATTTTGCTATTTAATGGGCTGATAAAGTTCATCAAAATTGTTCAACGCGACACTTGAAATATCATCGTTATTGCAATAATATTGGGCAAAAATTACAGATTATAAGACATGTTGCTAATAAAAAAAATATTTATTTGCATTGTACAATATTTTGACAGCAGACAATTGGTTCTAAATGTGATGATGCGTATGGTATGCATGTGCAAAATAATATTGATCTTGTTCGTGAAAGAGATATGATTGAATGAATAAGGATGCAATTTTTGTTATAAATACGACACATGTTAGTAAAAAGTGCACCTGCTAGTTAAAGGCGTATACATCTTATTTTTGCATCTGTTGACAATATTAAACTACAGTAGAACATTCACACCAGTATAGCTATTTGTTCAGTATTTGTACAAGATTGGCTGAAAAAGAGTATTGCTGGTATAAAAGGAGTGACGCGTGTATTCACTCTTTAAAGTAATAGATTGGTGACTCCCTGACAACTTTGATTGACTCCTAAATAAAGAAATATTATATGTATCACTAATTGTGAGCGGTGTGGCTGGTGGTGGAGATTGCAAGAGCATGAGAGAAAAAATGACGGGGAAAGACAAGAAATCTAAGCCTGATTGATGAAGTAAAAACGGAGCTAATAAAATAATTACGATGTGAGAGAGGCGAGTTGAGCTTCTGTCAAGGACGGACAAATAAATGAAATGAATATCATGGAAATATGGAAGACTTCTACTACGCCAATCACTTTTGCAATATTAATCTTAGCAGCTATAATGTTGTCAGTCTAAGAACAATTGCTGAAGGACTTGTTTCTTATGTCTGCGAGTATTTGCATTGCGTACTTTACCTTTTCATAATAAACAGTCCATATTGTGTCTACGTAGTGGCAGCTACTTTTTACTTAGGTACCCACCTTCAATTACAATTAAACCTAATTACGATATTGTATCAGCGCCAAGAATTTTTTGAAAATAAGTTACTAGTCTAATGTAGCTGTTGTGGATACCAGGAGTAGTGCTAGGTGTTGGTGTTATGCTGTTATTGAAGCACAACTGAAACTAATGTAAGATAGATAAAATATCATGTTAGTTTGACTTAATTAGTTTTGCTATTCCCATCTCATGCACAACACAAACCAAAGAAACCTTGAGATTTTACGATTGTGAACTAGCTACATTTCATTTTCATGCACAACTATTCAAAAAATAGTGGGCATGGGCACTTAAAAATTTTGTTATTTATTAAAATGAAACTACAGGTACAACCTGTCAATGTGTGAAGGTCAAGTCAATAATATGTAAGACATAGCATATTACCACATACACCATTTCACAGGCGCCAACGTACATGAGACCCGCTATCTTAAAATGTTGTTACTGATTTAAATACTTTCTGAAGTTAGTGATGCTGAATAGTACCAAGAAACACATCTCAAAAGACATGCAAATTAATTAACTCGATATATCGGCATGATAAATGAACATCCGTTTTTAAATTGGCCAAGCTGTTATTACTTAACTACATTTCTAACTGTGAACGCAGAAGATTGCGAATTTTTCCATCCACAGTAATACGAATTAAGGATAATACAACATGCATATTATAAGCGTAATAATATAAGAGATGCCTAAAGTATCCCAAGAACAATTTTAAAATTTTAATCACCTAAAATATTCGTCTTCTCCTTATGGCTAGCATATAATTGCATCAATGCACAAAATTTCCTTTACCATATCACTATTTGCATAATATTTATTTTGAGATGAACCGATTTACTGCAATCAGCCCTTGTGTATGTAGCATTGTCAACAGTGTCAAATATAGCGTAGTGTGTGTCTACTTAGCACAAAACACTATTGTAGGGATGGATATAATATTTCTTAAATAATAGTATTACTCGCGCATTGCTAAAAGTGCATGGCATAAAGAGCAGTATAACATACTAGAATGTCTGGTGGTACACTTGCAAGTGTAAACCTTATTTAGTTTCATTATCATCACCTACCTGTAGGTACAATAATTATTAGTGCTGTTTATCAGCATTATTGAATGTAGTGTAACGAGTACTCCACTGTTGTACTTTTGTAAATTGCTTTTCAGTCGAGCAGGCACTTTGCCAACTGTGTCAGGATGTCTCATCTCATAAACTGTATTACAACTAAATTTGCTATGGAATTATTTTGTTGGGAATAAACTCACATTTTCTACTATTCAAGATGAGGGTCAGTTACAATTTACATTGCGGACATAGTATTGCTGGGAGTGAGGGTGCTCAAATCTAGAAAAAGTTGCAAGACAATTATTAGTGCAAGGTCCTTTGCTACTGCTCTTCTTAAAATCTTAATGTCCATTACTGTAAGATTCCCAACAGAATAGGCTAAAAATACTGCATTGTAGTTTGATTAATTCGTTCATCACATCCATTCAAATAGATGTTAGAAGTGATCTTATTTGATTTACATCTGAGGTTCTCTTAGTAGTTGTGAGAAAATCAGACACAAAATACAAAGAATCTTCAAAACACAGTATAACTGAGTAATCCGAATAAAATTATTTAGGTTTCCCTTAATATCAAGCTTCTGATCCAGTATTTGTTTAATTACTCTTACCTAGGATAATATAGTAATAGTTGTATTCCATGGACATTGACATCTATTGTCTTCCAGGCCACATTGGCACATTTAGAATGTCTGTAGGAAAAATTTATGACACTACGGTAACAATAATAAGTATGTCTGGTTTTATTTTAGCATGGCATAGCACATTTTTTTATTTTGCATTATTTCCCAAATACAACTCAATGATATAATGTTTGAAATGGCTTGGTATCATTGCCATCAAATTCCTAATCAAGTCAGTCGAGTCGAGTGATAGGCATTCAGCATATCCGTGCACTTCTCATTTAATTTTCTGTGTACCTGATTCTTATAATTATTTTGTACACTTTATTTTGAGTGTTCCTTCATTGCTTATCAATTTAATGTAATCAGTCTACAAACCTAGACCTAGAAATATCGATACTTTAGTAGGCACCTTTAATTATTCATTTGCCAAAGCCATGATCTGGTTTCCTTAAAAATGGCTTCTGAGGTAAAAGATAGTGGATGAATTTTCACATGGCACACTTTTATGCAACAAACAGTTGGTCACTTTGAGCAAATTCTGTAAAATGTAAGCTAAACCAATTGTGGCTGCGCACTAATAACTAGGTAATATCGCAGTAATCTGTGAATTAATCGCATGGTTATACCAACTCGGAGAGAAAATCTTTTAAAAATAGAGCTAAACCACGAAATAAAATGTACCTAACCTGTTACTCTTCGACACTTAATCATATCTGACACATAAATATCGAAAATAAGTTACTTTCTGATGGATCAGTAAAATTGAGACATCAGTATTTACTGGATATGATATGCTATGTTAATAGTATTATATTTTTATAGTGTTGGTATTAAAATATTAAGTATTTGTATATTTTATGCCACAGGAATGACTACATGACATGCTTACTTAGTCTTCGCAGACAAGAAGGATGCAACTTGTGAATTGAATACTACAAATCTAGATACAATGCTCTCTCATCCAAAAAATATTTACTAATGTAGTTTTTGTATCAATCGAAGCAATTGAATAATATGAAATAGGAATTGATTTGGCGATCAAAATGATTTCATGATGTCCTTTTATGGTGTTACTTTGTTCACTTCAATGTCCACATGTCATTTAGCTGATAGCCTGTGGGAGAATAACTGAGAACAAGAAAGCAACTAAAGAAAAATAATCCACTCCGTTTCCTTACTAATAAACTTATGTTTCTATCTGTCTGGCTTGCCAAACTGGATGGCAAATACACACCTTTTTGTCCCCATACATTTGCACAACAAAACATTTCTTTTCCTTCTGAGCATACAAAAATGCTAACCTTTGTTCAGTAATCTTATTTTCTTGCAGACATCAACGCTTATATGCTAAATATTCACCTATTTAAAAATGAATTTCCATCCATTCTTTAGAAAAATATATACAACTGCTGAGATAGAGATATCTGGATTTATCACAATAAATCCAGCCAGAAATTCAGACCACAAATCCGCATGCTTAAAATATAGATTTTATTTAACATCCAACAGTTTTAAAGATATTATTTTGCTCTCTTCAAAGAAATTAGTTCAGGAAATAATGAAGATGATACTACGCCATGCCAAAGAGAGCGAAATGAGGAAAAAGACAAATCAAAGCAAGATACCTCAATCATTATTTATTGGACTTGGGAAAATGTTTCCCACAA
The DNA here is from genome assembly GCA_019776445.1 of Tomocerus maximus. Lineage (NCBI taxonomy): Eukaryota > Metazoa > Arthropoda > Collembola > Entomobryomorpha > Tomoceridae > Tomocerus > Tomocerus maximus. The sequence continues at coordinate 18,278 of JABASH010001571.1, read as the reverse complement.
ACCAGCTAATCAAAAACCTTCTAACAAATATCAAGCATTTTTATCTCTCAAAGGAAATTTATAAGACCCCAAAGTGATCTGATTGCAGTTTCCTCTTGTAGTAAACAAAAAAGTATTTTTCTAAAGGGGAAATATGAAAGACAATAAAATAATCCGTAAGTGCTACTGTAGTCAATGCAGGAAATACTTAACGATTCACTCTTGAACACAAACACAGATTCAAAATCAGCCGAAATTTTTGCACTATAAAATTAGTATTTTCTAAGAAATTTCTATGAAAACAAAAATATGTGCTTAAAGATTTATCGTGCATATAAGAAATGATATATGTGGACTTAGTAATTTAGTAAGATGCAAAGTACAGGGAAGCTTCAAATTAAAATTTGATCATAAGTAAGTAGGTAGGTATTTATAACTCATCAAAGTGACATGTCAATTCAAAGGCCAGTGACAATGACACTCTTTGCCCATGACAATGACAATGGAACATTAAAAAATATATTTTTTGCCTGGAGGACTCTTGCTGTTAATATTACTTATGCGATTATGATAAAATAGTTGTCTCCATTGCTCACGGATACAAAGTGCAAAGAAACTACAGGCAGCAAGCAACAATTGAATAAGTCAAACAGGTATAAGTATAAAAAGCTGGGACACTCCAGATTGTTCATTTGCGATTCAAATTCAGATCATTTACTCGAAATCAAATAATCTTTGTGGATAGGAAGCATTAAGATACCTCGATGGACACTATAGATGCCTCTTTGTTATTGTTTACTGTATTTCAAGGTAAGAATATCTGACATGACATGAACGACAGGACAACAGAAACTCACCAGCCAAACAATCAAAATAATCAACTCCTTCCAATATAAATAATTTAGAGGCAGAGTTGGCACTTTTGATGCAGGGCCATATCTGCACACAGACCACTGCAGATATTCATTAAATGTCTCCTTTATTTTTATTTAGTAGGTACATTTATATCATCACAAAAATAAAATATGGCAAATATTTCAGCCCTTTCAGCTTTGCCCGGGGAATATAGATGACACTTTAAATATTCCTTGCAAGTTTGTGGTTTATTAAGAAATGTCAAACCTTGATAAAGAATTAAGTTCAATATGAAAATATTTGTATTGCTTATTTGAGACGTTTATTATGCCTCTAATATAAATCAGAAAGGTCTTAGAAGACTGAAGAATTTAAAGACGCAATATGGAAGGAAGTTAATTATTGTGGGATTTACGGTAGATTAGACGTGTAGTTACTGAGATGGAGGAAAAAGTTGGGTCGCTGTGTGAATGGGACAGAGAAGTAATGGAAGGGAGTTATCTGATGATATGCGAGTAGACTGTTTAATTGGGCTCACGTAGTGAATCAATTTCCAGAGATCTTCTCCATCCAATTCATCAAATGCTCAATCGGTTTTTTCTCTCGACACTCTGAAGCAAATGGCTGGCAGAGCCAAAGAAATTGTCTCTTGCTCAGTGCACATGTCATGTACATCAGCATTCCTCTCCCCTCTGGGTCAATGTCAAGTCTATCTTCACTCTCTTTGTCAGTCAACTCAAATGCCACATGCACACTGATTACTACATACGTCGTAGGACAACAAAAAACGCGGACGACTTGTATGTGCGGACTCAATTGCATTGTGTTCAGATATATCGCTGTGTAGACTGGGGCTTCTTGTCTACCTCGGATTACTTATTGTGTATAGTTAAGTGAACCATCGCATCGTAGGATATCAATAGTTAACGATGTGCCAGGGAAATAATGTGCAAATAGGTTTGGTAAGTATACGTTTGTGATTTTCGTATGCAATTCATGGATCGTTGTTCATAGCAATCAAAACTTCTATAAAGAATGTGCGTAGCAGCAAAAAATATTTTGATAAGTATTCAGCAATCAACAGTGTTCAGCCTAATCCCACTTTTTGCGTGTGCAATTCAGCATTCTTTTTTTATTGTTGCTGGATGAGTGGACCAAACAAACGCAAGCACTCCACAGAGAATATGGCAAACACTTGTCTAATGTTCCGTGTATCATTATCATTGTTATTTTTATGGGAAAGAAAATTCATTCCAAGACGGAGACGTGTCCAACCTACACTTCGAATTCATTTCTCATACTTTCTCATTCCGTTTAATAGCCAATCAGCATCCTCATTGATACTTACATAACAAAAGCTATCAGCAGTGTTTAAGAATAATGTATCTGCATATAGCCAAACCCTCGACACAAACGAATAAATACTCTTCGAAACTCAGATTCCTTCCAGCGATTAGTGCTGCGCTATCATTTTCTAGAATCGCAATCAGACATGATTATTTACTTAATGTTTCCCTTTATTACAATATAATGTAGACATATACAAGCGTAATAGTCAGCCGAATAACTGCAATTGAGCTTTGGAGCATGAAGTGGAGTCCAGAAGCTTGCTTCTTGCTAAAATTCTTATTAGCCGTAACCTGGCGAATGATAAATGTGTGAACATCTCAAACAGCATGAAAAATCGCGACATGTCATTAATAAATACAGATTTACATTTCGTTACAAGGAATAGAAATGTTGTTTCGCTCTTTTTAAAAAGAAGACACCAAAGTAGTATCACATTATCAACTAGTGTGGCATAAACAAGTCAAACGACATGAAATAAAAGTAGTAGCACTAAATTTACAATGCATACACTTTCTAAGATACACATTACTTACATACTTTTATTATTTTCAGATCCAGAATAAACTTCTGGCCAACAACTTTTTCTTTGTATCCTGTCTACAAAAGTGTATAATTCCTACTGCTCATAAAACTTGCTGATGGAATATCCGACAGCTTTTGACGGGGCCTTGTAACATTATTTGTCTTCAGATATTATACTAATTGTTAAAGTATGTAGGTACTGCAACGGCATTTAGAGGGAACATTATCAACAGCTTTAAAGGTCACAGATACTGCCCAGGCCGGTAATTGCAACAGTTAGATCTCTGGAACATATTTGCAATTTTATTTAATGCCTTCGATTTTATCTTTAAGCTATTAAATGTTAGGGCGCATACCGGCAAAATTATATTGATAGTCACATGTTGTAAAACAGGTTTCAAATAAACACATAAATACCATGTACTATATACAATTCGCGTTAATTATTTGCGAATCGTTTCCAGCCATTACAATATAATTTCACATCACCATTCTTTCGTTTTTTATTAATATTCAAGTGCTTGAATTGTGATGTAAATAAAGGAAAGCTTTGAAGGTAGCAGAGAATTCTCTTGAGAATAAAAGGATCTTCTTTTGTGCTTCTTCGTCCTTCAACAAAGGATCGGCTTAACTTCTGTTTGTAAGACTTAAAATGAATATGAACAAGTATAAAATATCATTCTAGACGTTATTTTCAGTCATTCACTATCAAGAGCAAATTCTCTGCACATTTAAATTATAAAAATAATAAATAATTCCATGTCATGAAAATATAAAACAAAGTGTAAGCTTAAAAATTATGATTTGGAGAAATAAATTAGACACTATTATAATTCACAATTCTTATTTATGATGCCAAGTAAAACGAGATCCTTTAACAAATTACTAAACTGCAAATGATAAATAGCTCCCGCCTAAAACTTATATATTTACATGTTGGATAATTATCAAAATATCGCAACGACTTTGTCATTTACTACTATATTTTTATTTCCCTTATGTGTACTGTTTAAGATTTTCTTAGTCTAAATTAGTCTCCTCAAATTGACATAATTACATATCAGGCACATTTCTCCGCAACGCACTTGCTCATTTGTTTTGAGAATTTGAGAATAATATCTAGTCCTGTTAAATTTTCGTTTTCTTAGTAAATGATTAATTTGTAAAACAAACTGTTGGGTTGGGAATCAGTATCGCTCAAATCAACTTCAGCACTACTTGAAAATAAAAATTAATTTATGGGAAACAAAAGGATAATATTTTGGGTCCAAAAATGTACGTATAGGTAGCTACAGATTATGACGGGACTGAAAGGCATGTGTATTCATAAAAGCAACGTACTCTATAAGCATTTTTGAATTTTATTCTTTTGTAACAATGTATGTTCATAGCAAAATATGAATCACAAAATTATTGCTTTCAGCAACAGGGAGGTGGTAACGAAAATGAATAATTGGATGTCCTTCTTTCAGAACGTGAGTGATAGAGCATGAGAGTGATCATTAGCTTTAATCTTTTATCATAATAAAGTGTCACATAATTGTTCGATATGAAAAAAATATACTAAGTAGCTGTATTGTAGTATTTACGGAGAGTAAAAGGAAAACGGAAGGAAACAGTCGGTAACACGGCAAACGTGACTCAGTTAAAAGTGGCTATTGTTTGTTATGTATGTACTTAGAAGTTCTTAAAGATGCCTTGTTGACGTAAACTTTAAAATGGTCATTCTAGCTATACAATGCTTCTTTGTCATAAAGGAAAAGTAAACAGGTAGTTGGCAAAATACTTACATGAATGTCCATTGTGAATGTGCAGAGGAGACAATGACACAGAGACAAATTTTCAGAAGTATTGCACAGGTTTTATAAGAAAAGGTACCCAGCGTGGCATGGCTCTGACTTAAAAGTCAGCTAAAGATGATTGGAATGAGAAAAACGTTGAGTAAGTGCATGAGTAATAAAAATAATCGCAGAGAATACAAATGTGAATGCGCTCTGTAGAAGACGCCTTTGGCTTTGGCTCCTGGGTTATATTTCGGATACATGTTTCGCTAATGACCTAATACTATACCATCAATACCATTTCAGCACTTGAGGATTATACACACCGCTCAGCCCTAGATTTGCAGAAATATGAGAAGAGTATACTTTGTTTATAAATTTGAAACTTTAAAATGAATGGGAAGCAGTTTTTTGTCTAGAAACTTTACATTTTCTTACAGTAATGACCTCTCAATGACACCCCTGTGAATTGTAAAGAGGGAAAATATTGATAGAAAATGTAATTTTATATTATTAATGGTTTTTGATGTTAAATATTAATTCAGCCTTAAAGAAATAGTCAGTCAAAAATACTGCAAGAGTTTGTAATGGACATTTTCGGTACACACTGGCATTATTGCAAACCAAATTGCAACTGGGTTGATGCCCTTCATAAATCGTGGCTCACCTAGTTCTACAGAGTTCTCTCTTATGAGACTCCTGTGTGAAGTGAACAAACTAATAATATTTTGGTATTTTGAAGCGAACTGACAATGACAAAAGCCTTTGGCCGCAGCTAAGTAATTTAAATACTACAGTCACAGGGTGATTGTACTTTAACCCATTTGGATATGCAAGTTGTTTCATTTTTCTAATGGTTATGTATTTTAACTACCATTTCGGATTTGAGTTAAACAACCTCTATTTGATTTTTGACAACCCCCATATATGTATTATGTGTAAAATAAATAGCACCTATAATAAATCGAGAAGAACAAATAAAATGTACTCGGTTGGCAGTAAATGCTTACTGGTGGTAACAGAAGTGCAAGTGGCCAAACTATGAATAATAATTATCAACAACCTAAATATAATGCTTATATAAAAGGGTAGAAAATTAAACCCATTCGATTCACTACCGACTCATGTGTTGTAATAGCCTTACCAAATTGCATTAGTATTAATTTTTATACGGTATATGCATTATCGAAATGCAGTCTGCCGCTTGTAGAAAAAATCAATTTCAAGCCAAAATATTGTAATAAAACGCTTCTTACTTGGTTGTTTGCTGCACGGCAGGTTTTCCAAGACGAGCACTAAAGTTTTTCGAAAGGTTGTTATCTGGAGCGTATCTGCATTGACGAGTGGCGATTTGTATCACTTGAGATTGATTTCTTTCGACCTTCAGTTTGGTTCGGCTGGGAATTTGAGCTTTCCAATTTCTTCGGGAAGTCTTTAAAATAACCTGTAAATTAAAATTTAGGTTCCAAAATCAGAAATTATTTTTTGACACACGTTACTATTTTCTGGCATTGGTCATATATTGGTAAATGCATTTCTTTAGGTACCTATTACCAGGCATAAATACCGGCTCACAGGTCATAATATTGTTGACTATAGTGCATGATTAAACTATCTTTCCATGCAAAAGTGACTTACTTCTCGATTGCATGAATAATGGTCTACATACACTCTCTAGACGTATAAGCACATGATGGCCAATATTAGGCGAACCTTTTGAAATCCCATTCATGGATATTTTCAAAGACATTAATTAATCAGCCAATTACCAAAATACCGATTAAAATAATTAAGGCATAAATAAATACACAAATCGGTGTATAAATTAGCATGGTACGCTATTCTATAATTCAGTGGTGCTAATTATTTGAATAATAAAAAAGAGTTGTAGTATACTATTTGAATATTAGATGTGTGAAATGAATGAACATGAACACTCGTGCTTTTCTCAATGAAATTTTCAGCAACTACTTAAATAAACTGTTGATGATACACTAGAGCACTCTAGCCATAAGTGCACAAAGAACAGGATTACACCTGCAGTTAGTAGGAGTCTCAGCATTGGTGGATACACTCTAGTGTAGTTAGTCCTTTATTCGTTAGACCATGCATATTCTACGCCACACTCCGCAGTTAGTTCTTTAGTGATTGTGATAATCCAATTTAGCAATTTTTATTTTAGCGTAGATTCTTTTCTTGTTTCCCTGTTTCCTTTCCATGTTGGCTATTTATTGTCAGCATCAAACTGACACTTTTCAACTTACGGTTTCAATCATATACCACATTTTTTAAGCTTAAAATATATACGACTGACAAATTTTACTGAGTTAAATCAATTGAACTATTATTTTCCAATCCCCGAATATCGAATAAAAACTTTCTTTTTTGAATAGGTAACCCTAATTTTTGGCCCCGGATGGTTCTTTGCCTTATGTGAGAGAAAGAAATCATCCTAGAAAAATTTATGGTTACATGAAATGGCTAAGACTCATTGACTTGATTGGACAATCACTTAAACATGTATTGGTTTAAATAGCATCGTACAATTTTATAAACATAGATCAGAACAAATTATTAGTTAAAAAGATTCTTATTTTAATAACATTAACTGAATTCTGCATTTTTAAACCTTTTTAAAACAGTAGCAATACATGCGACATTCAAGCAGGTACCTACTGTGATACGGAGTTTCCACCACACCGCACAGCATTGAATACAATAAAGAGTAGAGTTCGACTGGGGTTTTTACATACAGGTGCAACCGTTAAGGGTTGGGGTCAGTGTTTTGCCTCTTTTGAAACCTAACATAATAAAAAATATACATGTCTCGTGTTACCCAACCCTTAACGGTTGCACGGTCGCAACTGTATGCATTTTGTAAAATCCGGTTCGACTGGTGCAAGCTGGACAAACTTCCATTGCATATTATGTTAGCATTCAAAATGACATGAGAGTGCTGATGCAAACTAGTGCATAATGGTAACCAATATTTTCAAATGCATTATAAACTGTCAAAAGCTATTGATTAGGGTCAAATAAAACATTTCTCTGGCAGATTTGATTGTACACAATCTTTGGAAAATATTTTCGACTCACATAATATGATGTGTCACAAGAAAGCACTTTCAGGTATTAATGTTCAACTTTTTTATTTTTAGTAAATTAGTTTAGCAATTTAGCAAGTTAAGAGTTAATTTATGGAATTATATGGGTAAAAATCTGTAAAAAAAATGCCTTACATAACGAACAATTTTTGACAGTTTATATAATGTGCTTGAAAATTTCTTTGACATCATTATGGACTAGTTTCTATCACCACTTCCTATCATGTCATTTTGAAGGATAATACATACACGCTTGCGCATTGCATTTCGGTCACACCGACAATGCGCAATGGCATAGAACATACATATTATGCAAAGGTTACTATCTCCAAAACCTCAGAAAAATTTCATATTAGTATACTTAGAAAGCAGTTATACATAATTTTTAATTTGCAAGGACTGTTCTGTGGATCGAAATTTTGAAAATGAATTTTGGTGGTAGCAAAGGCAAACGCATAGAAAACTTGTCACCCAAAAGCAGACTTAATCCTTTACGCTGCGCTGTTTTTTTTGGACTGCATACTCATTGATGGATTATCGCCATAACCATAGCATTCCAGTTTTTCAATAATTAAATTATCTGTCGATAGCTATCAGGCATTTTCCAGGCAAGACATCTAAGAATGTTCATATGTAACGAAATGTAAGTATGTAGCTCAGCCACGTATTGCAACAAAAGTAAATTAGGATTCGAGTCTCTTTCACCGATCTCATGAATATGTAATTACAAAACGTGACAGTCCAAAACTAAACTCTTTATGATCAAGTGAGGGTCTCACTTTTGCTCAAAGCATAAATGTTCCAGAGAAACGTTCTAATTAGTCAAAGTCATGCTATCCAAATCATGAATATTTTACTCGGTACGTAAAATAAAGTAGAATTAGGTACGCAGTGTACAGAGATGAACTCGCATCGCATTTACCGCAACAAAACCATATAGCAACGATTAACGATTTAATTCCACGAGTTCACGGTTTATGTAAGCTACTGCAGGGAAGACATAGTTTTTTGTTTGGGATGATAACAATAAAACTGCAGGTAGGTAACAGAAAAGTTATGCAATGCAAAGAACTATTTACTTAATCCTTCTTTAACTCATAAAACGGTGGCACGTAACATTTTCCCTTCAGGGCTCAAATCCCAACACTTGCAATTTAACTCTTCATTGAAAAAACTGTCATTATAGTCAAGTCGGTCATGAGAAACCTGACATGACTCATGCATGACTGAGTGTCAGCAGGATTCCATTTTACTGGAATCCTTTATTTATTTATTACTCTCTTACATGCAAACAAATTGCATACGATTCATGATTGCCTAATGCTTAACTAATATGAATGACAAAATAGTTGAAATCGACAGAACATAGAATTACCAACACGTGTATTTATGCATTATCAGCAAAACATTTACAGCACCATTGTTCTTTCAAATCTGATATGTGCAAATATGAAATCCTAACAGTTAGAGCTTTAAAAGTAATTGCAAATATGGAGACATCATCGCATATATAATTGTTTTCCTTTGTTTTCATTTATTGACTTTTGTATGCAGTTTAATGGTTGTCATTGTGTGGAGTGATATGTAAGCACATAATATAGGTAACTGTAAAGTAAACTGAAATGCAGATTACTTTTGATGACTTGGTCATTGCACTTAAAATGGGAATTTAAATACTTTGATTACAGCTACAACAAAAATACGAAAGGTGTATTTCAAACACTTTCAGCTGCTTACAAAAAATATTTACCTCGTAGTAGGTACTTAACTTGACACACATGTAAATAAAATTATTGAAAATAAATATAATGGTATAGTAATAAAAGCTGCCTAAATCCAATAATATTATTATCCATGGTGGCTATAGAATAAAAATGCAAAACTTATTAGTTATTCAAGGTAAGGAGAATTCATTTGCGTCCCTAAACACTATCTGCTTTTTTACCAACGTAGAAAAACGTTAGAGGCAAATCTAATGGGTGCTGTGTACCTTTTCAACGAGGTGGGCAGAAATTTATTTTAAACTCATCATCATGATCATGAATTTCAGTTTAGTTCAGAAGTTATTAATGCTCAAAATTTAACCAAATAGTTAGAATGTATTCTCACGGATCTCTTCAATATCAATGTTAGTTGGTATTCTGTCGCAATTTTTACCATCCAGAATTCAAACTTTGGGGCAGGCATCAGAAATTTTGGACTATGCCCCGCCCCTTTTCTGAAGCTCTCCTCATTGGACAACCCTACAACCAGGTTCCCGTGGAAAACCTTGATTTTTTAGCCCCTATTGGAAATTCGGGTCAAAAAGTTGGAAATCTTGGGAGGTGCGCGAAGCTAAATTGGCATGTTACCCCAGAAATTTCAATTTTTCTGACGCCTGCTGTGGGGAACATCTATTAATTTCGTACGGATAAAAATATAATTTTATTCTCAGTTTACGTTCCACTTTTATACCCCAGGTCTTTGGAGATTTGGGTATGGTTGGTTGGTATTGTAGAATATATTTTTGTACTGTCGTGTAACTTTGTGACAGCCAGCAATATACGTCACAAAACAGTTCCAAAACAAATTCTAAGGTGACCATGAATATTTAATTGCTTTGAACATTCCACTAAGAATTTATCCCTTTTTAATTAAAAAACTATAAAATGTCCGCACGAAAATAAAATGGACTAGAAACCATTTCGATGCCATTGCGGCAGTTCTATTTAACAGGGAATGTTGGCATTGAAATGTTTTCTATTCTATTTTCTATTCTATTTGTATTTCTAATTTGACATTTACTTACAGCATCTCTAACCCAAAATATTCTGCAAGCTAGATTGGATGCCATTATTACAATTATATGCCTATGCCTATACCTATGCTTATTATTGATATAAAGTCTTACTTATTGTCATCACAAACGGTATTGCCATTGTAGATAATTGTGAACGAACACAACGTAAGATATTGTAAATTTAGCGGAGGTGTTGTTCTTACCTAATATTTATATGGTATGGGGCCAAATAGGTAAGTTGATGAGTGGTACCTACTAATTTACAGAAATGTACAAATCGTCTGATTTGATGTAGTTCTATCAAATAAATTTTTTTCATAAAGGTTTCTATATCTTGATCATAAAATCACAGCGGAAGAAATTAAATGCCTTGCCAATAATGGTCTATAAAATTGATCAAAGTATTTCGTTATTATGCAAAGATAAGATAGCACAGTTCTCAAAAGGTGAGTTAATTAAATTGACTTCAAGTACTTAGCACAATGCGGAACGCCAAAGATACTTTTTGACCGTGACGCCAATTTCATTTGACCTGACCGACTTTACTTATAATGAAACAATTATGCAAAGATTGGGAACGATTAGTAGCAGGTAACAGCGCAACAATCAGCAGTAAATTCTGCAATGATGGGCGGTCTTTGTTCTATCTCTAAGATTAACAGAGAAATTCCATTTCATTCACTAACCCACTTGCACTGTTGAAATCACCGAGCTGGAATTAATTGCTAGTAGACTTTACTTATTGTTACCTAGAATATAATGGAAAGGAATCCAAGTCAATCCACCCACGCAAAATCTAAACTTCGTCCGATTCCCTCGCTATCCTTATCAATTAAGCACACAAATATTTACATAGTTATGCAGAGTACACAAGAACGGAACTTCTTTTACATTCAGTACACATAGTACTATGTGCACATGGCTGATATGACATGAATCAAAGGGTCACTCCGTTTCTGGCTATCAACTTACAATCCCCGCAGATCCAATCCAGAACAGAATGCAGCAAAGTTTGGATTATAGTAATCGTAATCACTGACACAATTTTGGAGCAAAATGATAACAATCTGTCCGATAAGGAGGATCGTTTGCTTTTTTCAACGTTGGTTGATTAAATTAGAGAAAAATGAGGTCCGAGTCGTCTATTGGTTAATATGCATTGCTGCAGGACAGAAAATGTGATTGAGTTTAGTTCTAATTTGATAATGCTGTCAGTTGAGCAGGTGCATTAACTTACTATTGCTCCACTTACTATCTGTACAACAACTGCACTATTGTATAACACATGCTGTCTTTTCAGAACGTTATGAATGAATATTCATAGCACATGAACAAGTATGACTTTTTTGCCACTTAAGCACTCTACGAACAGTTTTCAATGCATGTTTAAATTTTGGTGTAAGTTAATGTCCATAAGTCTGAAATTTGCTGAAAGAGTCCATCTATTTAAATAAATGTATTTATAAGAACGGGATATTTCAGAATCAAAATTGTATTGTGTTATGAAGCTATGGAATTATGTACATTTGGAGTTTCTATCGACCATGGAAATCGTAGGAAACGAATAGTAACTGTCTCACTTGTTTTGTATGTATTTAAAGAGACACGAACACAAACACATTCTAATACACTCTCACTGATGTTATTCACCAAGATCTACTTTCGCAACCCACAGCACAGAGAAACGTCTGAAGAGATTCTAAAAATAAGAGTGTGAAGTTAAAACCCCAAATGCACATACAACTATAATTACTCTATAATTACAGTGTGATAAGAAGGTGTTGGTCAATTAATTTGAAAATTAGTTAGCAGTTTCACTCGTGTCCCTTTAGAAGATACATGGGGTGAAGCAACAAAAGTTCTATCGTTGGAATAATATGGGAAGTACCAGTGAAGACAGAATGCTAGGAAGAGATGAGATGTGATCTGCAGATCGGGATACCAGATCTTGGAGGAATTACATAGCCGGAATCACTTTTTCACTTCACAGCCAATAATGTTATGTATAGTAAGAGTAGTTAGTGGCGGTGTTAGGATATCACTACCACGACGAGTACTAGATAGTAGATGCCTACTAAGCTACACGAGACACAATAAGTGTGCAACGGAGCAGGTACATAATACTACTACATACTTAGTTATACGGACATCGAGGGATATAAAAGAGCACGAGTTACTTGTATGCAGCAAAATTAGCACAAGGAATAAAACAGGATTGGTGAAAAGGAAATAATATTATAGAATTCTAGTCGACGAAGAACTTTTTGCAATTGGGAGAATGCTATTTTAGTCAGAGAGTGTATTTGCACGTACAGACGCTACTACTCAGTACTCAGCTAAATCGTAGCAGCCGCAGTTAGATAAATATAATAATATTATTTGTATATTGTAGTAATGTAGGTAAAGGTATAGACAGACACTGGATAGCTAGTGGATGCAGATAGGTAGATAGTCAGTGTATTTAGATAGATAGTTAGTGCAAAAGTATCAATATGCACACACGAGTGGAATTTTTATGTATCTTGAATGAATTTATCTGTGTTTGTATCTAAGTTTCAGATTCGTTGGATGGATGGATTTAATTCAGTCTATGCTATGCAAACAGCGAGCTCAGTTCCTCTGGCTCTTCTGGCTGGCTAGTGCCACTACGTTCATGTGTAAATGTGTAAAAAGTAACTTAACGACTGCACTGCATCACACAACGTACATGCTTATTATACTCACTTACGTAATGCTGGGCATAATAATTCTAGAGACACAGACAGTGCTACTTAGAGAACTCTTCCCAACTCGATGTGCAGTTAAGTGCAGAGGGAGAACAAAGTAAGTAAAACGAGAAAATACATAATCTTTGGATTTTTCTGTTCTGCTCCGCGACTCTATGCAAAATGCATTTATATCTCTTCAGTGCATCGTGTTACTTGTCTTTGGATGTATTATTTAGATAGGCACGATTCTGTTCTCTGGCTATCCCACTCCCCATGAATTATCTTGGACGCATATACTTCCTCTACTTTTTTATTTCCATTTCCTATACTTTATTAGACATACATGCAGCGAGGTAGTTCTGCTAGCAACACTCAAGTGTCTTACTGTGAATACAATGTCAAATGCATAGCAGGCATAGTCATCATAGGAGTAGCATAGATTGCAAGCCAAGTAGTCAAAATCCCTTGGGAAGAACAGGAAAAGGACACAAGTGTGAATTCAGTTGAAACAGAAGGAAAATGGCACAACAACGGCATAACAAATAATTTTGTAGGAATGAAGTATGAACATGTAAAGAGAGAATTCACAGAAATGAATGAATGTATTCATGGCTCATGTTGTCAAATGCGATTAGCAAAGTTTTATCTGTGGATAGATAGAATTATTTAACTCCGTTTAACTTAGTTTAACTAACACACAGTTGGTTTAGTTGGGTTTTGAGTTGGTTAGAGGGAATGGATGTGTGAGTGCGGATGTTGTTGTTGCGATGAGTATCAGAGTGGAGTAGGCATGCATTTGTGTGTGTGATGATACTGTGGATCTGTCTATGAGAGAGCCAACAAAAGAAAGACGAAACGAACCAAAGCAATTGAGACTGGGAAGGAAAAAGTCCAACTTGAGCATCAGGTACAATGAACTTTGCCGAATGCATGGCATGGCATAGCAGAATATCACACTGCAGTGAATTGCAGTCATCTCTCTTTACTCCACTACTTCGTCTAATGTCTTTTGAAACATAACACGACTCAGTGCAGGTATTTATGTCGTTTAGTGCCCTGCACATTGTCTATTGTTCTCAACTTACAGACATAAGAAACAACTAGGGAGCTGGGGCATCTCTACCTAAAGACGCTCAAAAACATCTAAAATATTATAAATACTCTTCATTTCATTACATACAAAATCAAGTATGAATATATAATAGCATTATGCTAAATAGGTTAAGTGTATAGTTAAAGCATGCTCAAATGAGGCTTAGTTTTACTTTAAGGTGGATATTAATGTTAAGTAAACTCAGTTTATATAATACAGACATTGTGTTTGTCATAGTCAAAATTGAAGCGAAAGTTTTGCAGCTGTATATCTGTATTTACTTCATTGCTGTCAAAATCCAGCTGGCAGGCTGATACGACAGTGAATGTAATTTTGATGTTCTAATTGTCATGGGCTAGTTGCGGGTTCAGACTGCTTTACCAGAATAAATAAACATAAATAAATATAATCTGACTCCATTGATTGCAGCAAATTATAACTTTTATACTGTTTACATAAGTATAGGTAAATCTGGCTAATTGTAACATTATCTGGTTTCCACGAGATGTATACACACTGGTAAACAAGTATGAAAGCATTCTGAATGTGTATATCAGCACTGACTGCAACACATACACAGCTTCCATTAAATTATTAGCTAGTCGTTCTTGCAAATTAAATCTGTCGAATGAATTATAAAATGCATAGCCCTGGTGTCACATCTCATTTCACATCTAATTCCTCTATTCCATGTAATTCTTACATAAAATAAATTCATTTCTTGTCTCTTAGAGCGAGCCCAGGCAATTTACGACTAAGACACATACAGCTTAATTGTGCAATATACATAATTATACATAGACGTGAATTGACTGAACTAGTATGTGGTAACGTGCTAAGCATATTTTACAAAAATATAGTAAAAGGCCATGTGGTATGTTATTGAAAGCTAAAAGATCTACATTGGGGTTAGGGACATAAATAATACAACTCTCTGCTAGTAGAAACGGTTTTTAGTGCATTATTGCTTCTGTTCTGTCATAATCATAATAAATGTCCAACATTAACTCCAATTTCTAATATTTACTTACATTGCTTACTGCTTATAGGATTAAAGCATCGCTTCTTCTACATCACTAGTGTCAAATTTAATGTCGACTGCTATACCACATTAATTACTGTTATTTCAGTCGCTCTCATTCATTCCATGGGCTTAAAATTATCTTTCATTTTGTTTCGTAAATTCTATTTTTAAAACTGCATGAACTTGTAGATTATCCGCAATATTTAAATAGATAAATAGCCAAACAATCTATGTATGCATGAATGTACTTTGTCGTCAGAGTTTGCTAATAGCAGGGGCCAGAAGTTTATTAAAGTTGCTCACTTACAATACTGACTACTTAGGTCTTCCAAAATTTTGGCATTATCCTTACTTCAATGCCCATGAATAGTATAACTGTTGGTATACTCACAAAGCCAGTTTCTTTGATTTCAAAGAGAATGATATGCGAACAGATTTAAGAAAGAGTCTTAGTTTTAATGATGCTAAATAAATTTTTCATTGAGATATTTTCCCACGTTGTTTGTATAATTGAATAGGAACCCGATTAAGACACCAAACCACATTCGTTGTACTTAAAATTGAGAAAGGATCAGTGTTCAGCTAGCCACTAGCTAGCCGTATTTGTAAGTGGATAAAATGGCTTAGTGGCTGGCTAAAATGATTTTTGAGTCGGTGGCAAAAATATAAGCCAAGCTTTAAATATTGTCGTCTTCGGCTGATGAAAATAACATACCGTCTTGCTGAAATGTAAAAAACAGCAAAAATCAAACATCGAGGAAGATAAAAGAAAATAAAACTACATTGCACCTGAAGTAACCAGTGTAAAACATACAACTTATCAGTGGCAAGGGCTTTTAAATGGTAGAGAGCAATTAGCATGCCAGCTTTTGCTTGTTTATCCTAACAATTAACCAAAACGGTGTTTAGCAGTGAACGAAACTATCTAGGATTTTAGCTTCGGTTTTCGATTTAAACGAAAAGAAACGTACACCCAATGTGTTTTCCTATGCCAAATATAAAGTCAAGACAAAAATTAGTTTGTGGTTGAACGAAAGAAAGAAATTTCTCCAACTCTGTGGGAAACTAGGGAATGAGTTCAGTTAGATCTACACATATGTAGGTACTAGTAATATTAAAATTACTACGGTACTTTTATTCAATTATGTCATTACGTGCAACTATTTTTCATTACACTGGCACTGGCAAACGCCGTAGCGTGAGGTCAACTATAATTTTAGTCAGGCAGACAGAAATGCCACAGCATATTATACATGTATGCAGTTTATGGCCGATGATGTACCTACGTGCTGTAAACACAATATGTTTTGCTACATTTTATCACTGAGGATATCACAAAGTCTAAGTATCAACCACAGTAAGTCCCTTTTCAGCATTCCGCCGGTAGTGGAATAGGAAGTTTACTAGAGACCTGTCTGGTCAAGGCATGGGCAGTCCGTACTGGTGGACATTGGTGATGAAATTAATTTCGGTGGTTACAATGATTGTGCCAAAACTCAAATAATATTATTAGAATATTATCGCTATTTTTTACCACTGTATATATATATGTGATATTGTATTAATATATGTAATATTAATTATTACTTATGTTCAGCAGTCAAACCAGTCTGCAGTATACAGACAAAAATTAAATTTTAGTCCTCATACAAAGCGTGCGTGGAAATTTAAGGAGAGACATGTTTAAATAACTAAGATAAAAAATTCAATTTAATAATAATTAAAATTAATTAATGAAACAACTGTAGGTAGCTTCCATGTAACAATCATTGATATTAATTGAGTGCACAGAATTAAGATTAATATGATCAAAGGTAGGCATTATTTAGTTTCAATTCAGTTTGGGCCGTTTATTCTAAATACCTATTATTTTGTATGTTATCGCTATTGCTATTAGTTAACATAATGCTAATATTTTGACATAACTTTAAGGGAGTTAAATGCAACAATATCCTTTATAGATGACAATTTCGTCTTGAAAGTAAAACCAGCTTCAAGATGGAATGTCACTTGATAGTGTAAAGCATTGCTTTAACATTTTTCACTCACTAAAGTATTTATTTGACATTGTTTGTCCCAACGGCGCCCAAAGTTCGAAATATACAGGGATGGGCATGGTTCTCTGGTGATGGACAGTAAGCTGGTTGACAAGACGTCGTGCCCACACAAGTCTCTAACCTAGATACGACGTGAAGAATGTGAGTAATAGTTGCAATTTGCTCAGAACAAGGTATGTAGCGAGCTAGCCTGAGTACGGCATGGGCAAGAGGGGTAACAATTATGTATTTACGGTACCTACCTACAGTTAGTTTGAGTCGTGTCGGTAAATCTATTAATTCGTTTTTGTTAAATATTGTGCGCCAAATTGGACAAAAATAACTATCACCACAACTTAATTAAATGTTCATAACTTTTGAAGAAAACAAGTTTATCAAATTTTGAAATAACAGACCAATCATCTTTTTGTCCACCAAATATTTTCTACACCATGATATTTGCCCATTTGGTTCATTCTTAAATGACCGAAGCGATCTAGTAAAGAAAAAGTAACTAAAATGTTAATGTAATAATTGATATTGATACACAAAATGAAATGGCTAAGCACGTACATACTTGGTATATATGCACTTATTATGCTTACGGTTACTTTTGCTGTACTTACGATTGCGTATCTAATAGTAAATATGAACTACTAGTTACTATTATAGTGTTTGCTCTATTTCTCACTCCTAATTTATGCTGCTTTTTCTATTTCTTTGTTAATTCATTATTTCACTTAACATATAAGCAATTAATATTAATTTTTTTAGTGAACCCGCTATGCAGACAACTGTGTCCGGAAGAGAAACGAGTTTTACTGATTGTACTCCAACAAACAATGATGTTGGTCACGTTTCCATGCAGTTTAATCATTGCTATATGTAATTGTAAACTGATAGTCTTTGCCATATATTTAACTTACAGAGATAAATGTAAATACCATACCACTAATACCAGTACAGTAAAAATAATTCCTGTCCACCATATTTTTACAACTATCTTAACTTTGATGAATCAAACTCAATGTCTACTAGATCTAATGT
>JABASH010001570.1:0-25174 GCA_019776445.1 Tomocerus maximus | reverse complement strand
ATTGGGCCTGTTGCTAGGCTAATTGATATAAGAGGAAATGTATATATAATTTATATGGCTTCATGGAGGTCTAATGTGAGCTGAGCGAAGAGTTAGCCACGCCTTTCAGATAAGAGAGTTTACTTCTTTGGATGAACTGGTAATAGATCTGGAAATGAGCAGTGTTAGGTTACGCCAGCAAATTGAAATGGCAATCGATTTTTATGTCACATAGCTCAAATTTCATCTTTTCTCATTAATTTCTTTCAGATTTGAAAACCCGGGTTGTGCACACAGACACCTTAAATCTAGATTTCTTGTAGATTTAGTGACATGCTATACCAATGAACATTATTGGGAACTTCACTACCTAACAAAAGCACTGCAATTTGCTGATATTCGTTTTGTAGTTATTGAATCATCCTTTGCCGTTGTCGATATTTCACTTTGCCAAATGTCGTAATGGTTTTAGACGAAATCTCCGAATAGCATTAGTATTATAAAAGTACCTGTTTGTACCGCTTACTCAAAATAATTAGAAAAATGTAACTGTAGAAGTGAATCTCATTGCCATCCTATGTAGTTAGCCTGTTAGTCACTCTAGTTGGCATTGCCAGACGCAGAGCAGCTGGAACAGGGTTAATGATAAGCTGACAGTTCTTTACATGTAGCTCTAGCTACATGATGCATGAAAGTGACCTTCAGTGAGTTTGGTGACTTGATTTAAATGTCTATTTTGCTCGGAACAGTTGTAGAATTGTGTAACTGTGGTGTGTAAGCGTGTAGCGTAATTTTAATTCTTGTACTCATCTTAAAATATCTTTTGGGTGAGTGATAGCGAGGCATGGTGATAGCCACAGGTTAATAGATCACATATTTGGACGTTTTATAACTCTGAATGAGAATTGAAGAGGCATTATTGATAAGATAGTGATGTATAGTCATAAAACAGATATGATATTGACAACTACTCAATTCGGCAGGTGTTTTCCTTATCTCACCAAAATTGAAAACAGGTGAGATTGGCAACCTAATTTACTGAAAATTAGGTTTATTACCAACTATACTTTATTGCCCAGTTAAATACATTAAAGGTGGATTAATTCTTGTATGAAGAAAGTTGATTTATCAGATGATAATAATATTTTATTGCATATTACTCAAGTATTGAAACTTTTGCATTGTTACAGTTCGTGAAAAGGACAGTGTGAGAAGAGAATTAGGCATATTGGGGTGTTGTGGGCATTTGCTTCACTTCTTTCTGTGGTATGTAACGATTTATTATAATATTATTTAATTTACCATCTTACATAAACTTAAATTAATTCTAGTTATAAAATGTATAAAAATATTATCACACCAATAATGGATTTCGTTACACCTATTAGCATTGTGGCAGAAAGAGTTGCAGTTTTTGAATCTTAAAAATGCTTGTGAGTTGTAATGAATGATTTTTATGTTGTCTTGTATTTAGCTTAAAGTTGCGGAAGTAGCCAATCTTAACTCTCAAAATGGAACGGAATATCAGTGGCATTGGACAAGAAATCACAAATTATGAGTTCAAAGGGGTAACTAACAATGTCATTATAATATTTCTTCAAAAGATACCAAAACATTTTAAACATAATAATGGTGTAATAAGTAGCATTCAAATTGGAGGATTTAGTATGTAATATTATCCTCAGCACAATGTATTATTATCATACTACATCCATCCATTCAATTATTTTCCATTCCATCAAAAGAATAACATTTGGACTTTGGACTGCCAGGGGTACATATTATGGTTATTACATAGGTATTATCATTTTTTGCTGGTTGTTAACTGCAAAGCAAAATGCAGCCCCGCAAATGACTGCATGCATTACATGGACTTACGTATACCATACACGCACAGTGATACAAAGGGGAATTTGGTAACTTTGGGTTTGCATTAGTATTGGCAATTTTTTTCGTTACTCCAAAGAAAATTTGTTATAGTTATCTTAGCCAGAAATAATAAAAAACAGAAAATAATCATTGAAAATTACTGATGTTATGTGAAAATGAAGAATGTCCTTAAAATGTCATAAATAGTTTTTGTTATCATTATACTTAGATTTTGGACTGGCTAATTGTGATCAATGACCCTCGCGAGATCTGGAAGGCCCAACCAACTTACTTGCTGTCAGAATTTACCTTTCTAAGCGTTGGGCTGCTGACATTTATTCACTGTAATTCAATTTTACTCAATGGTTATAATCTGTGTCTCGGTAATTTCTAATTGTAATTTTGACCTTAGCTCAACGTGTTGGAGGACGGTTCAGGTGGCTATGGCTGGCTTGCTTATTACATGGGTTTTTTGTCGAAAACGTCACATTTTGGACACCAATGATCAACAACTTTTGGCATTCACAGACTACAGTGGTTCTTCTGGGGAGAAGACTTCCTCTACATATTCCATTTCTATGTAAGAAAAAAATTTCCACTAAAAAACTTGAGAAAAATTATTTCATTCTGTAATTTTGTCCAATTTGTTCACATAAAACTTAAAACCTTTAATTGTGATATTTTATCCGACTTTGGACTTCATTTATAAACTGTTACCAATTGTAACCAATTAATGTAATTGTAGATCCCACATTTATCTACACGGCATCAGCTTGCGTATCACGACTTCGCCTCGGTCATGTCAGTCAAGCAGTTGCTGTTGGACTTTCTGTAGTACTAATTGATATACCGTATGACATAATGGCTGTAAAGTTTGTACATTGGACTTGGCACGACACAGATGTGAACATCTTTGATCGTCACTACTGGGTCCCATTCACGTCCTACTATTTCCATGCTACATTTGCTGCTACATTTACATTCATGTTTCACTTTTTACGGAGAAAACTTTGTGAAAATCAAGCCAACAATCAATGGGTGTCTGATTCACGAATTTCTCGAGAGCTTTTATGTACTCTGATTACCGCTTTCTGTGGAATGCCTGGCGGAGTTCTACAATTTCTTCCACTTTACCATCCTTTACATGACTATTTTGGAATCCACACTGAAAATTGCGTTATTGCCCTGTTCCTAATATATTTCTTGATTGCATGGAGGAAAGATCGTAGTCCACAACCTGGATCTGCTTCCCGACCTTCACAAGGTATATATAATTCGCTCTAGCTTTTCCAGCCACTTCAGGGTCGAATGAGGAATAACAAATGCGATTTCATGTTTGAGGGCGCACGTGCTTTGTTCATGCTCATTCGACTGCGAAGCGACTGGAAAAGCTAGAGCGAAAGTATAGTAAAGACAAAGACTATATATTTGTAGTAATCATGGCGGTATTTAGAATTGAAATTTTTGATTTATTTAAAATTTTACCATATGCAACTTTAATTTTGCTATGTAGACTAAAAACCTTCCCAGGATTTATTTAATTTATATGATTTGTGAATGACTATTGTCAGATATAGTTCTGCATAATATAAAAAAATTAAATCATTGTCAAATTGTAACAGTTTTTATAACGATTTTATCAAAATTTGTGTAGCCATAGTGACAGCCAGTTACGCGTATAAGGTTTGCCATTCCGGATGTTTTTGGAATAGAATTTCACTTTTTTCATTTGTGGATCCAAATTCGAAGATTTGGATCCACAGCAATTTGACCAAGCCACGGCCAAATTTTCCAAATTTGGTTGTCACTGGGAACGTGCCGTCATCGTACAAAGTGAAATTCTATTCCTCAAACACCCGCAGTGGCTAACCTTATGGGCTACACAAATTTTGCGATTTTATCTCTTAGGAAGCAAAAAAGGCTATGGCATTACTGAAATCGTGATCGGTCTCGTTCTCCACTACTCATGTTACTTGGGTATGGTTTTATTTTTCGATCCCGAATATGAAATTTCCGTCGGTCTTCACGAGAAGATAGGACCTTGCGATAAATGGGAAGAGCAAGAAACTATATTTACTTTGGTAACTGGGCAGGTTAGTGTGCATCATACACATAAAAATAATATACCTATTAATGAGAATGCAGATAATATAAGAAATCTGAATTTATAACTGTTAAAAGAAAACGAAACGTACATCTATAGTAAGCGCGTATAAATTTTTCTGACTGACCCACAAAGTGCAAGAAAAAGATTTTCTTCACAAAATACCAAAACCTATTTTTGATTTGTCGACGAAAGAGTCTATAAATGCAATTTTCTATATTAATTATGTGTACTGAAATCTCAGCCCTCCCCGAAACTCGGAGACAACACTAATAACATCTGTTCTACATTTTTATGTTTCCACAGTCTTCCAAGAGGAGAAAATTCTTATGTGCAACAGATTACGATGAGAAATATTTTGACTTTCGTTGCGTGGGGAACAAACTTCCACAATCTGGCTCAGAATGGTATACGATTTGTGGCACTCCATATCCAAATCGAGCAGAATACGTACAGGTAAGCAATTATAGAACTCGTGATAAAATGACATTTCTAAAGAATTGTAATGTAATAGTTCGACCAAATAAGTAACAAATGTGACTTTTTTTTCTTTCAGGTCATCGGAACTATCTGTTGCTTAGCATTTGTTATTTTTGGAACCATGCTTTTTTCATCTGGTCCTGAATGGGAAACGAAAAAAGAAGGCAAATCCAAGAAAAAATAATTTATGGCATTTAAATACTCTTCGCAGTAATAAAACGATATGTAAGGATTGAAAAACGTTAGCATTTTATTATTTTATGCTATTTTCACGTATGCGTTTTTATAGCTAGTACATATTTGCAAAGAAAAGTGGTCATTAGAAAATGCATAAAATTCAGAATTTTATGCATAAAAAGTACATAGTTTTAGCTATTTTACACATTACACAACAAGCAAAGAAAGAATTTGTTTCTTATTTTTGCCCTATTACCCTAACATGTACAACTTCCTATAACCGCAAAGAAGCTATCTGTGTAAGGTTTACCTAGTCTAGAACAGGCATGTCAGTTTGGTTGAGCGAGCCGAGCCAGCTCCTCACAAACATTTTAGCGAGCCGAGCCACTATTCAATAATTTTGAGAGAGCCGAACCGAGACGGCTCTTCAAACAAAATTGAGCATGTCAAGCTGAGACGGTTCTTCAAAAAAAATTGAGCGAGCCACGCCGAGCCGACCGCTCAAAAAAAATTTAGCGAGCCAAGCCGAGTAGGCTTTTCAAAGGAACTGACCGAGCCGAGCCGGCTTGTCAGAAAAAAGTTTAACGAGCCGAGCCATATCAAGCCACATCCACTCATCCTATGGTATCTTAGGGTATCTTAGGGTATCCTAGGGAATCTTAGGGTATCCTAGAATACCCTAGAATACCCTAGGATATCTTAGGATGACCTAAGATACCATTGGATACACTAAGATACTTTAGGATACCCTAAGATACCACACTAGGATAACCTAAGATATCCTAGGATACCTTAAGATACCCTAGGATAACCTAAGATAACCTAGGATACACTAAGATCCTATGATACCCTACAATATCCTTGGATATCCTAGGATACTAAGATAACCTAGGATGCACTAAGATCTTATGATACCCTACAATATCCTTGGATATCCTAGGATACTAAGATAACCTAGGACACACTAAGGTCCTATGATACCCTACAATATCCTTGGATATCCTAGGATACTAAGATAACCTAGGATGCACTAAGATCTTATGATACCCTACAATATCCTTGGATATCCTAAGATACCCTAACCCTAGAATACCCTAGGATACCTTAGGATACCCAAAGATACCCTAGGATACCCTAAGATATCCTAGAATACCCTACGATAACCAAGGATACAATAGGAATTATTAATTAGGATACAAAAGGAATTAATTAGGATACAATATGTAGAAACTAATTAGTATACAATAGAAACTAATTAGGATACAATAGAAACTATAAGAATTATCGAGCCGAGCTCTTCAAAAAAGATTGAGCAAATGAAGCCGGCTCTTCAATAAAAATTGAGCGAGCAGAGCCGAGCCACTAGGTAGCGCCGATACCGAAACTGACAAGTCTGGTCTAGAATGTATGTTGCAGTAAATGGATCTATGATATTATGTGCCCTAAGTCAAAGCTTAAAACGATTACTTACCCTACAACTGCAATTGCATAGAGTAATGAGTTAAGGTAGAAGTGATGCAGATAGACTTCTGGATTTTCTTTCCATACTTTCTTATGCATCGTTGGTGTACTTCATGAAAATTCTTCTTTGAAGTAATGTGGCAGGCAGGTGTAAGCAATCCACCTGTGCGTCGGTTGTGTATTTCAGAGTTTTGTGTTGATGTTGATATGCGATGCGATAAATGCGTCTGTACTTTATTATATGAGTAGGTATGGTCATGACTCATATAACTTGATGGTTAAACGTAGAACTTTTTATGCAGCATCAATAAAAAGAGGGAATTTGTTACTGGCGATAGAATTCGTTGTGACAGAGCAGTAGGATAAAAAGTTCAAAGTGCTGTGCAGGTGTGCATCAATCAAAGGGTGTGGTGAATCTAGATGTTTAGTTTTCGGCGTTTTCAGTATTAAGCTCTAAAATTCACAATTTTACGATGGCACAAAACAGATAATTCCTAAATAAAGCCATACACAATTTTTACATTTTATTATTAGTACAAAATGAAGAGCCCATGGGCCCCACTATTAGCCCTAACTGTTCTAGGGGGTAAGTGTGAATATTTTATATGCCTACTGCGGTTATCATTCTGTTATACAATATTTTCTTTTGTATTAATATTATTTAATGTATTGTCATTGATTCATAAAATGTATTAACTTTTGGATTTTCTTTTTAGTTATGGTAGAAAGCCAAATTATATTGAATTCCGAACGAGATGAGAATATATTGATATGGTGTACTGTCAATTCGGAGGAGCAGCATAAATGTGAAGACATCTCTAACCTTCTCTCTTCCAATGTTGCGTATGACAATTATGGTCGTCGCACAATTACTTTTAAGCTTAACTGCACACAGGTTAGTATTTCTTTGATTACGGGATACACTTACATTCTGTCATAATTTATTTGTGCATCCGTTTCTTACATAGACATACAATAAAGATCAATGTATGGTGATGCTGGATAATAATCAAGCCGACATTACAACTTTGGATCCTGGAGAAGTATTTGTTGGAGGGCGATATCACAGTCTTGTGCCAATTATGGAGGAAATATACAGCACTGATGGCTCAGGGACGAATTCTCGAATTCATGCTGTCGCAGTTGTATCAAAAGCCTCCAATATTCAGAACTTAAGAGACGTACGTGGAAAACAAGCTTGTTTCGGAGGAGTGGGCACTTTAGCCGGATGGGTGATCCCTATTAATCGGGTAATGAGAAATTTTGCAAAATATTAGCTATAATGAACTCTAATTTTAAAGCTAGGTATTCATTCAGGGGTATCACCCTAATACCTCCCGGGTAGAATACCTCCCCAGGTAGAATACCTCCCGGTAGAATACCTCCCGGTAGAATACCTCCCGGTTAGAATACCTCTCGATACGATAAACTAGGATAAAGTGGAAACTACAAAACTTCGTAACTTAAGACGCGTTCGGGACTCCAATGTAAAGAAAAATTTCTATACAGTGTACAAACAAAAGTATACTGTTTGTCCATCTACTGTTTTAAAAAACAATTTTAGTTGAATGCCCTGTGTGATGTGTAGCTAAACTGGTGGAACTTAAACTGTCACGTTGGATTCATTTTAATTGTGCTTTTGGTAATGATTCCTATCATATCCCATTATTGGTGCAAGTGAACAGAAATTTTCCACTGCATTGGAATTTCGAACGCGTCTGAAGTTACAAAGTTTTGTAGTTTCCATTTTATCGTAGTTTATGGTAACGGGAGGTATTCTAACCGGGAGGTATTCGGACAGGGAGGTATTCTAACCGGGAGGTATTCTACCGGGATGTAATTGGGCAGGGACGTATTCTACTTGGGGAGGTATTCTACCGGGGAGGTATTAGGGTGTATTCCATTCAGGAAGGAATTATTACAATCTGTTTTCTGTGTTTCAGTTGATGAAAGACGGTGGCATGAATATTGTCGACTGCAACAATCATGTGAAATCAGCCTTGGAATTTTTCGGTAAAAGTTGTGCTGTGAACTCCTTGTCAGACAAATACAATCCCTTAGGAGATAACTCAGACAAATTATGTGAAATCTGTGGCAGCGATCTTCCGGGTGTTAAATGTACAAATAGTGATCCATACTCAGGCTACCAGGGAGCTCTTAGCTGTCTGCTGGACAAAGGAGAAATTGCATTTCTGAAACAATCAACCATAGAAGAATATTTTCAAATCCGGACTAATGCCAACAATAGAAGATATGACGACAGTTCTACCTCCCCACGGAACTCCTTTGGTAACCCATCATTTACTACAACGACAAGACGACCCTTTGGCTTTCCATTCGATGACAATAATAACAACAATAACTTTACATCCGGACGAAGAAATGATTTTGGTGACCAGGGAAGAGGATTTGATAGGAACCAAGGAAGATCTTTCGTAAATGAAGATATTTTCAATAATTTTAACCGCAACGATAATTCCAAGGTTTATGACGGGGTTTCTGCTGCATATCTGGGTAAAGGACCGAAAACTTTGGACGAATTTAAACAGAAATATGATCTTCTTTGTCCTGATGGAAGCAGAAGACCTATTGATGAGTGGAGGGGATGCTATTGGGATGAAATCCCCGCCCATGCAATTGTTACTTCATCTGCAAAGCCTTCCGCACTTAAATTGAGATATCAGAAATACCTTCAAAATGTCGTCCAACAATTCGCTGATCGATCTAATCAAAATTTTCAAAATAATGGGAATGCTAATGGGGCTGTAAGCTTATTTGAGTCTATTCCTCGGTATGGAAATCGGAGCAATTTATTATTTCAGGTAAACATAATTTATACATAATTGGTTACACCTTACACTCAAAAACAATGTATTGATTACAACCGTCTGTAATGATTTGTAGGATGCAACAATAAGTCTCCGTTCCCTTCCTGAGCAAGACCAATTATACACGAAATACTTGGGAGATAATATGAAAACAATTAAGGATATCAGAGCTTGTCCAGTGAGCAGAATGACTCTTTGCATAACTTCGGAGGCTGAAATGGCCAAATGTATCAAAATGAAAGTACGTGCTAAAAACTTGCACAAACCATTTTTTCATGTATTCTTGATTAGCGTTTAATAAATGTTTTCTATAATTTTTACAGACTGCATTAAATGCTCAATTACTAAAACCTGAAATGAATTGTTATAAGGCCCACAGTCACATTAACTGCATGGAAGCAATTAGAAAAGGGTAAGTATATTTTTCATAGCGATAGTATAATCATATCTAATCATTTATTCGTCACTATTTCAAATGAGTTAAAGATGAGTACTTGCAAAATTTTTGACGGGACAGTCATTCAATAAATTCTCAGAGAACTTTAATAGTAGAATAATATTTTTGTTAATTTCTGTAGGATCCACTTTTTAATATCAAAACTGGTTTTAATAGTTACTTGTTAGTTTAATAGTTAAATGACATTACTAAATATCAACCTAAATTTATAAATATTAGAGACGCTGATGCTGCTGTTTTTGATGCTGGAGATATTTATACAGCCGGTTATGTCTACAATTTGATTCCTGTTTTGTCTGAAATCTACAATTTGGGAGAACCAGAGTACTACGCTGTTGCAGTTGCATACCAAGGAGATCCAGATACAGAGCTTACGTATCTAAAAGGTATTTCAAATTATCAAATTGTTATTAAGAGATTTTCATAGCCACGGAACGTTAAAAAAATTGTTTTTATTATGAAGGGAAGTACTCGTGTCACTCTGGCATAGGACATGCTGCAGGTTGGATTATCCCAATGGCTTATCTTCTTTCCAGTGGACGAATGAGGGGTTATGGCTGTGATTCAGTAAATGCGGCTGCACAATACTTTTCAAAGGCTTGTGTCCCAGGTGCCTTAAGCAAGGAGTATAATTTTGGGGAGCAGCACAACAATTTGTGTGATCTGTGTCGCGGTTCCAGTTACTCATATTGCAGCAGAGATTCTTCTGAAGACTTTTACGGATCGACCGGTAAGAAGATTTAGCCCATTTCATTGACAATATATTGAAAGGAACCTTTTTATTACAACTTAAATTGAAAAATTCAGGAGCCTTTAGATGTCTCATTGAAGGAGGTGGCCAAGTTGCTTTTGTCAAGCACACGACAGTTAATGAAGTTACAGATGGAAAACGAAGGGAATTCTGGGCCAGAAATACACTCTCTGGAGATTATGAATTATTGTGTCGAGATGGTATGAGACAACGATTATTATTAGCTATGTCAATGATGGAAATTGTTATTTATTCAGTGTGATTTCTAGGAACCAGAGCACCTGTAACTGAATACATGAGATGTAATTTGGGAAAAGTTAAAGCTAATGCAGTTGTCATTCGTGGCGGCTCTAATTACAACGAAACCCAAGCAAAAGCCATCATCAACCTATTTTTATACGCTCAACAATTTTACGGCAGGAAATTTGAAGATGACTTTAAGTATGTCTATAAATGTTGAAAATAATTTCGTGAACAATTTTTTAATTAAGTTCTAACACGTTGACTTTTTCTTTAGCTTCGGGATGTTCTACTCTCCTCCTCCGTATAGCGATCTTATATTTCAAGATGCAGCTCAGCAATTGGAAGTGATTCCCGTAGAACAAAGATACTACAGAGATTATTTGGGAAAGAATTTCTTGAAAGCCAGAGCTTTAGTCGACTGTCGGGCCGGTACTGGCCGATTACAAATTAACACTGCCGTTATTACAACGTTGTCCATTACCATCTTTTTGTTTGGTTTAGGATGATTTGTTTTCCATAGTGTAAAATCTATTTATAACGATGCCTTCCATTTGAAACAAATTTTGCATGTATTTTCTGCCGATTTATGTGAGAGTCTCAACAAGATGATCAAATAGACACTTTTAAAGTACTTGTTTTTAAACTATTTTAACTAGTTGTAAGTATATTGATAACATAGACAGTTTATATTATATGAGTAGCTTTAGTGTATGTGTGGGAGAAAAATCTCGGTGAGTGCTTTGTGATTGTGAATTTTATAAAAGATGATATGCCTCAATTTTTACATACTTCAAAATAAAAATACATCAACAATTTCAATATTAATACTATTCCAAATGTTTTATTTTATACTAACCCTAAACCACTGTCCAGAGTGCATCATAAACTTTCATTTTTCAAAATCCATTCAAATTACACATCTCGATCAATGATATAAACATCTAAACCATTATTACTAACCCGTAGCAAAAAATCACATAAGGTGCACATTCTTTAGAAATGCAGATTAATTCAATTTGTAAGGTACGGTGTGGCATTTTTATAGCGAAAAATTGCGGCGAACAAAGCCATTGCGTTGATAATGTATGATATGGGTACATATATTCTAACTAAATATTCATAGTTTTGATGATATGAGAAGAAACTTCGTAGTTTTTAGCTTCATTCTTCAAAAATTACCAAATAGGCACATCGCTGAAGATATATAATCTTATTTCATCTGTCTTTCAAAGGTGCTGTCATTTCAATCGATTTGCAATTGGTTCTTAATATGTCATTAGCCAATATTAAGCATCCGGTCGTTTTCCAATGCCGCCAGCCAATTCGTAGACGGCTACGGCAACTTCTTTTGCGAGTGCGTCAGCATGTTCCTGAGTATCTGCCTCAGCATACACTCTTACAACATCTTCAGTTCCTGATGGACTATTATAAAAAATGAATTTATCATTTTAAATTCAGTTAAATGCATTCCGTAGAATTTTAGCGAGCATTTCTGTTTGAGAATTGAAGAACACACCGAACAAAACTTCGCCCATTTGCAAACTTTGCAGAGAGGGAATCAATACTGCCCTGTAATCCATCAGGGGTAACGCATTTGCGTTCTGCGTCAGTTGTAGTGATGACTTTCCGGTCACTGACACAGACCTTCAATTGCCGATTAGGTAGATCTTCGTACATCCTATCCCAATCTTCAATACCCCAGTCTTTAGAGTACAGGATGGCTTCAACCATCAGTAAATCAGAAACTGCATCCCCAACAGTGGAATTGATTAAATTCACAAATCCTTGTAATTGTAGGCCACTTTCGCTGGTGCTAAAAACGAAAAAATATAAATTTTTAGTAATTATGTAGCGCAACAATATCAAAGTTTCGTATGCAAATCAAGACAACTTTTTATTGATGGCATCCACTGCCAATTGGCTGAAGACCACAGTCCCGTGACCATTAGCTTCAAAATATACTCCTATATCATAGGACAAGGCAGCATGGTGCAAATGCTTGACTCCAGTCGGAACACAAGATACAGGTACTTGCTATTTAAAAGACAGAATAATTATTTCCTATGCATTTTCAATCATTTCCAGATTTCGGTTCATGGACAGCTAAACAATTAACTGATTTAATTAATAATGTTTTATATAAAAAGCTTATTTGAAGAGTAAAATCACCAAGATATTTTGTATATAGTTCGTTGAGCTGCCATTAGCATACGCTGTTTGGACAATGCCTGTCTTAAAATTAAGACCGGCTCTTTTTGCAAGGTCACTTAAATGCTCCAAACACAGCAGAGCTATTTTATCTCCATCCAACATACGAAACTTTGAGTCTTTGTCAAGATAGAAGTAAATCAGTCGGTCGGCATCTCCGTCGAAAGATGCGCAACGAACGCCAGTCTTATTCGGAAAATTTATAGGAGCACATTGACGAACTTTTACAAAATCAGCTCCACACTGAAAAATAAAATAACTGTATTAGGTTCCACCCTTAGAAACAGACAAATTTCCACATGGATTAGAAAAATGGTGAATTAAACACTTTAAAAATGGTCAACTGATTAAAATCCAGTACAGTAGTAAGTGTTCATATCAAACTTACGTCATGGTTTAGTATTCCAGGAGGGCCATCATTATGACGTTCAATTTGTAGAATGTCATCACCAATCAATTTTGCAATTTCAGAGATAACAATGGAACCAACACCATTTGCTGAATCCAACAGGAACGAGGGGCTGTATTTCGTTTTGCCGGCACTCTAAAAATAAATAGTGTTTATATAATACTCAGATTTTTATCAAAATAAAACTAAGGGTCATTCACCACCGTTTGCGCTTTTGGGTTTGCATACATCTAGAATTTCTCAAGACAAAATTTAACAATCCTTGGAAATACTTCAGTCAAGGACCACCGTTTTAAACAAAAAATAACATTTTGTTAAGTAGTTCCAATACAATTGGCTACGAGAAGAGGTGCCAATTAGTATTTGATATGTACCTGGGTTTCAAATTTTCTCAAATACCCTTCTAACGGTAACTTCCCGGAATATGATTTTGTGATAGGTAGGTACCTAAGTAAAAACTTTTTATACAATGGCTGTAATTTTTTCTTTTGGTGACAAATTATGGCAATCTTCATCATATTTCAGAACTGGATTATTACATGCTTCAACTTTGTGTTGGGTATCGGACTATTATATTGCAAAAATAAATTTTCTCTTGTGTGATGAGGTAAAGCAAAAATAAATACTTAAATAGTTATCAATTGCCAAGAACATCGCATTGATACAATCATACTTATAAAAATTTAAGAAGATTCTTTGTTCGTCATCCGTTTTTTCCGACGTAGGACAGGCGAAATGCGCAATCAGGCATGCCACCTGAACATGGTGGGTCTGCGCAGCCATGCGCAATCGAGTATGTAATTAAGACAATAAATTACACTCTGGGTTATTAGTATTTTTCGAAATAAAACTGTTTCTAAATTCAACAACAGTACTGGTCTCTAATAAATAAAAATATTTCTGAAGTTCGGGAGATAATGTATGTATGTTATTTGGATGGTATTTCCATGCAAAATTCAATGCGCAACCGCCTCTCTGGGTTTGCATCTTTCGAAATTCAACATAGTGCTGGGGGCCTAGTATTAAATAACGAAATATCTACCACTTCGAATTTGTAACAGTTTAGGAAAGTCAAAACGGTGTTTGTAAAAATTTTCATGAAGATTCTGTTTTAAAAATAATTTTGTGGCTACAAAAATTCCAAACAGTTAAAAAAAGTAGCAAATATTCAAAAAAATCTTTTCTACTAGAATTTTTTTAATTTTATCAGGTCCTATAAATGCAGGATACATTTTTTTATAACAAGATATTTTCTGTATGGTCCTATCGGTTTTTGAGGTATGAATGAAGGAGTGCAAATGGTAGTGAACGACCCTGTGCGCCTTTTTATACATTACGTTTCCAACAATTCTCTTGTAAGCATCGCTAAGCTTACAATAGTAACCCTCAGTGGTTGCCACCCCATATAATCCGGCACTGTTTCTGCAATGAACCAAGTATGACATCATCGGAGTACTGATAACCCCGAAATCTTCCACCGCATTTGGCGCAATGCAACGAACACCATCAACGACCGAATTGGAAAGTTTCAAACTGCTTTGTCTGTATAACAATTATTAAATTAAGGAAATAATATTTTAAAGAATTTAAATATTTTCTTGGCATTATTATTTAATCCGACGTACCGTGTATCTCTACCAATAAATACATTGCATGCTCCATCCAAGTTGATTTCATTGGCTGCAACTATACGCTTAGTCAACCTCATAATATCTTCATTCCTACAGTTATAAGTAAAAATTTTTAAAACCCAGTAATAATTTATTGGAAATAATTGTTGAATAGATCTTTTTGTACAAAATTATTTTGATTTCTGTTTTATTTTATTAAATTACGATGCATTTGCGATTTCTGTTGCGATTATCTCCCAGTCTGCATGAAGCATCTCGCCTTGGGGATCCACAATCTTCAGTCCATTATCTTCTTCTGGGTTATGTGATGCCGTTATCATGACTCCAATGGTTGCTAGAAATATATTTTAATTTATCAATTTATCATCACTGAGATAAAGCATTTTTGCTACATATAGTTTAGTAATAAATAGTAGTAATGACGCTGTCTGGTTAGCCCCGTACCCCGTTGATTTAAAGATCTCAACGCAGCGATTATGCCGGTCCTGAACATTACATGGTCCAAATAATCGGCCCTGTAATCAGTTGGAAACAATGCAAATTATTGTTCGGTTATTATATTTAAGTACCGACACATGCACCTTTTTCAGCATGGCCGTATATTGTCATTAAATTTAAATGTCCAAGCATAATACATTGTAATTGAATTTTTTTAAAACTAACCAATCAATATATCAATATAACTAATCAATTGATTTTCAAAGTGGCAGCTACTAATGAATGTAAGTAAATTATTATAATGACAGAAATGAAGTAGTTTCGATATCATCAGTTTACATACATATACAAACGATGTTGTTCAGGTTTGAAATTACACTTACAAAATCAAAACCAGAAATTATGTTATGTAAATTATGAATAGGGCTCAAATGGAAAACTTTTAAGAATCTAATTCATTTTTCCCCCGGCCGCTGGAGCCATTTGGCCGACGCATATATCCGTCGATAGAAAACTACTTCTGATATTGCCATCATTAATTTTATTTAATTAAGTTTGATTCCTCCATTAAATGTTTTTGACAACTTACTTGGTTCGAAAACCAGCAGTTCCATATCCAATGTAAATATTTTGTTCTTTCTTATGTGTTTGACTTGCTTGGAGGATACCGGCTTCCAATTTGTCTATAGCTTCCATGGTTATTCGCCTTTGGTTTTGATATGTTAATAGCCCGGAATAAGTATCAACTTTTTTGTAAATCTGACTAAATAAAGGAGGAAAATTAGAAAAATGATTAAAATAAAAGAATAAGTTAGGGCGTTGGCAAGATAGCATAGACTGGATGGTCCCCTTCACTAAGGTGAACATGGATGATTAATGGAAACAAATTGATATGATATTGAAGTAGGTAACAAGGTTATGTGCATAAATGTAAATTTAAGTGAATGTATACCTTTATTTTGTTCTGATTCTGACTGTCACTAGAATCTGTATGTGCCGCTGTGTTGACCGCTGGGTTTGGACTGACATCCTGACTTTGTGAGAGTCAGCGTTGAGCCATGCAGAATTTGCCATTCTTTGACAAGAAGTGGAGTAAAGTGAGAGTGAGACAGAGAGAGTAACTACTTTAGTAAAATATCAAAATCATTGGCAGTAAATGCCAAGTAAAGATAGCATAGCTAAAAACAGAAACATGTATGTACACCTAAATATTTGATGAAATGAACAAATACAATTTCATCATGAGCAACTATCATATTCAACTACTCAAATGATATCCTATTTAATTTTGAACATTTGTCTTTAACTTTAAAAGTTTACGCTTCCATTCTCTTCGTGATTATTTCTACATTTATGCAAAAAGATTCTTTTCTAGTTATTTACTATTTGGAAATTATGTGTTCTCTGCCTCTGCCTACGGAATACTTTCATTCCGTAGGCAGGGAACACTTACGGTTTTAATGTTTCAAAATATATTCACATACGACCCTCTTTAATATTTTCTGGAATGTCTTTCTAACAGGGTTAACTTAATTAACTTCAACTGTTAACTGTGATATATTTAATTATTCCGGAAAGATGTTTAATGAGAAAGCCGCAAAAAAATTTATTACCCCGTTTGATTTTGCCTGCATCGATTAAATCAGTATCACAAGTCAGAAACGTAAATCTAGAGCAAAATATTTCCTATCTTAGATGAGACCACGGAAGATTATATTTATAATAGTCAGAGCATGAGACATAATCCATATTATGTAATATTCCAAGCTATTCCAAGTATATCTTGAAATTTTAACTCTGGACCATATACGCTTGACCAAAAAGCTATATTTTATGTACTATGCTATCAGCAAGAAGTTATAAATTGGTAAATAGCAACTGAATTTAATTACTTTGCAATCAAAGGGAATTTGTCAAAAATGAATAAAGTCAAACAACGTCTACATTTTCATACGCATTTTTGATATTTTTTAAGAATTATTTACAAATAGTACAATCATGTCAATCGCCCGCTTACTATTTACTTATGTGTTTAGTAAATAATGGACTTCTATAAGATATTTTGGACCTTACAGTTTCTAAGATCCGTGATCTGAATTATAGACTTGGAATTTAAGAATTAAATACAAATTAGGCGTTCATACATGAAATATTAATTTTGATCATTCAGGAAAATATGAATTCACAGGCTTTCATATAAAATTTTTTCCAATCCATTTAAACTTTAGAAAGTGGAGTTTAGGTAATTACTAAATGCGAAAGAATGTCTGCTAGTACAATGCTACTGAACATAGCACATTGTGGCAGTATAATGGATCTTCACAACTTTTCTTTTGGGTTACTTTCTAAATAAATGTGTATCTGGCCTACTTATCAACTTCATCGATAGCATAATGTATTTTGATGCTGAGCAAATCACAATTGAAGTTTTGATACAGTACACACCTTAAATACTTTATAGATACAATAAACAGAGATTACTTAAGACAACCATGATAGCAAATGCTTTACGCCAGACAATTGTCAAACTCTGAATCTTCCGTATGGCTTCGTTTGCACTTTCTTGAGTACTCACCTTTGTTTAACTACATTAATGTTTTATTTATATATACTTATGAAACATTATATTTGCGTTAATCATTTCATTTTGGGTTGCTGATTCGAAAAATAACTTTTTTCCTTACGTTACGAAATTTGGAGCTCGAATTTTGCTACAGGGAAAATAGCTTAGGCTTTAGTAGTGAACTAATTAAGTGGATGGAGTCTGTTTGCTAATTATAAGTCTGTTTACTTCCCTCAAGTTATGCCATTTCTTTATACACGTTGCTACACTTTGTAAATATTGTCGGAATTTTAGTTTGTACTATAGTACTGTAAATGAATACTATCTGTAGTACAGACAAATACCTATTTCTTAAGATATTTGCACATTTTGTGATGGAGGTACATACCCTGACGTCGTCGCTCAATTTTGAACACCAAACATAAGAAGTAGAGCAGATAGACCCTAGTTCATTTTCTGAAGCTCGAAAGGCCACTAAATCAAATCCGAAGTAATTGCCAATAATATTCTGAAATAAAATTCTCGGCTAAAACTGGATATTTAAAAATAGAGAATACTTTTTCAAAGTCTCGAAAATTCATAAGGTCGATTGATCTTTGTTTTTTAAATCAATAAATTTGGTCATGCGAAATTAGTGAACGGAATATACACTTTAGAGAACCTCCGTTTATTATAAATAATATTGTATTCAAGTCAATTCAAGAAGCACATACAATAAAACTATCTGTCCATATAGAACCTCCGTTTATCAAACATGATAACGTAATTATATTATTATTAAATATTAAATTTAACGGTATTTTTGTTTTTAATTGGATTTGTAAATTACTGCTTATACTTACAACTTTAAATTGTTAATTAATGTGTTAATAACTTTATTGAATCAATAGCTTCAACTATTTCGTATAATATGTTATTAAAAGTAGAAGTACCACCCATTTACTGTTTTCCATCTAGTATTTAAAAACTAACCAGGAAACTTCTGATCTCAAATGGCTTGAAATCGGCTGGGAAAGAGGTGCCCGTGTAAGCCATATTTGCAATAGGATCTTCCAGTCCATTGCAGGACCTTACGTTGGTGATAGGGAAGCCAACATTGATGCTGTTGTAAAAATTAATTGTTAATATTGTAAATCATAATTATTAGTAATTCCTAAAAAAGAATAAAAATCATACACTGCTGATGCATTGCCACCGAATGATTCGTACAAACGAACGCAGACCGTTTTTGTTAAGTCAGCACACACTTTGTAGGCCTCAACAATAACAGCTCTAGTACCGGTGACCGAAAGCCAATTTGCTGGAAGTCTATTAATTAAAAAGGATAAAAATTACCGTGGTCTATAAATTAAAACCTTCAACCTTAAAAAAATTGACTTACGCTGCTCCGACTAAGTTGGTGGCTAAAAACGGTACATTATTGGAACCCAAGTAATTCAGTTCGTATGCTTTGCGGACAACGTCAGCTTCTTGGAAAGTTCCTTTAGTGTATAATTATAAAAATCAGTTTTAATGTAAATCAAGTAAAATCTTTTGTGAATAGTACTTGTATTTTGTTAGCTGTAATAGATATCAGTCCCCAAATTGCTGGAGTAATTTACACGCTATAAAATTTTACTTTTAAAATCGGATAATTGCAACAAATATCAAGCTAATAATACTCTAATCATTCCAGGACGGAAATAAACTTCAATCCGTAGATTCTCAATAAAATCCCTTACCTTCATGTGGCAAGACTGCGTAGTAAATGAAATGTTTATGGATGTCACAATTTGCATCCGGATTTTTCGGGGAGCGCAAAAGTGACAATTTGACAATGTTGTCTCTGACATGCCATCCATATTTAGAATCTGTTATCAATGTCACTCCTTTGTCAGCCTGGGAAATATCCATCCATCTGTATCAAAAAATTTAATTTAGTTTGAAGTTTGTACTAATATTGCAGTGTAAGTCATTGATATACTTTCATGAATGTGATATTTACTATAACATAGTATATTTATATTTTAAGGATGACGTACTTGTGCCCACAAACTTCATACTTGGCCATGTCCCAACTCGTGTTCATGTGAGTAGGGCGTTTGGCATGTCCATACTGAATCTCGTAAGTAGCTTCACGAGACAAAATGTCAACAGGAAATTCCACTTTTAGAAATTTATGTTGTTCCTTCCAATCGACGATAACGTAATATTCGATCATTGGGGATTCCGCCCTCATGATTGTGTAGCGGGTGATAACACTTCCATTGCCAAATGTTGACTGCCATTTATAAGCTCCAACTACAGTTGGTGTTGGCGTCAACAGCGAGAATGTACCCTGTTGTGTGTAGTCAAGGTCGCGACGGGTTTCCAAATGGTAATCCATTGTATCCCACGCATCCCAGAACATAGGAACGTCATCGTATATGTAGAACATTCCAGGGGAGATACCCGTATTTAAACGGTCATTGTAAACTTGTATTTCCTGCCCTGATGTTCCAGTGAAAAATAGTTTTTCGAATGGTCGTCCTGTAGTATTTACTTCTAAACGAATTTTCCCATTTCGGAATGTTCCCAATCCTGCTGAAGGGGCTAGAGGAGGAAAATAAATTAAGATCTCTTTGCCAATCTTCAAGAATTTTTATGCAATGTTCTTACAATTGGCGACGTAAGACACGTTGGTGATTGGTGCCAGAGCCGTGAATGTAGTATAGCCTGATGCCCGTAAAAATACCAGAGCTGCAGAAAAATTATTTGGTACTCGATATCGTCCTTCGATTTGCTCGTCAAAAGCTGCAGACTCCAATGTCACAGCTTGAACATTTGCTCCTGATGGTAGGGCTAGGGTATCCGGTTTCATGAACACAACGGTACGTATGTCCCAAGGAAGAGGATTGAAAATGACTCTTCCTGTTCCAGTACTTAATATGCTGGTGTGATATCTTGCCCTCAGAGCCATCAGAGCTACGAAAATATCTTCATAGATCTTCCAAGCATCAACAGCTACGTGTTCAATGCAAGAACCGGGAAGAACGTCATGGAACTGATTTAATAGGAAGTCTTTCCAATTTTTGTCAACTAATGCCATGTCCCTGAAGAAAAATTATTAATCAGATTTATTACTTGTTTCATTTGCCCTTTAATTTTTCTATCAATTTAAATCCATACGTGTTCTTTTGTGCTTCGGTAATTTTTCCAGTAGTATAAGCATAGCACATCAATAGTTCCACTTCCCTAAATAAAAATTCGCCCTTTCGGTTGTACCATTTAATCTTGGCCTAAGAATACAAGTTAAAGATTAACGCTTACTAGGAATGAATTATTTTGTTGCGAATTAAAGACAATAATAGTGTCGATTAATCACCTGAGATGTGTATGTGGCATTGTGCAGTTCAAGGTACAACTCACCCACCCATTTGGAGAATTTGCTCTTCTCCTTTTCCAGTTCTGTCCAGAAGTATTCTGGACTTCCAAATTTCAGTCTAAAATTCACATTTAAATAAATAATTAAGAATAAATTGTAAAGGAGTCATTAATTATTAGCAAACATTAGTACAGGATGTTCTGGATATTAATTATGGCTAAAAGAAGCTATGAATAATATAGTTTGTATTTACTTGGGAAGGCCATCAACATCTGCAACCCGTTTAATTTTTTCGATCATTGTGCGGGTTGGCCCACCTCCTCCATCTCCGAATCCATATAGGTAAATACCTACATTGGCTCGTCCTTTATCCTGTGAATTGCTCTGAGAGTAGAGCATTTCCGAGACACTACACAGTAAACAATACAAATTACTGAACGTATTTATTTGGCATTTAATTTGCTAAAGTTTAGAATAAAAATGTTCGTATTTACTTTCCATTCATATTGTAAGAGTCACCAGGAGGGAAATGACACATCACCTCTGTGCCATCAATTCCTTCCCAATAAAAGCTGTGATTGGGAAATTTATTCACCAAACTCCATGACATTTTTTGGGTCATAAATCGAGTGACTCCAGTATGCTGTCATTATATATGAATTAATAAAACCCTTCTACATTGGTGAATTTATTTAAATTATTTTCCAATACTTTTAACATCTGTGGAATTTGTGCAGAGTATCCAAAGGTGTCAGGAAGCCAAAATTCGGTGCATGTAATACCGAATTCACGTCTGAAGAACTGCTGTCCGTAAAAGTATTGGCGCATAAAGGCTTCACCACTATCCAATAAAACAATAAACAACTTAGAAACACATAGTGGGCAATATTCATAAAAAGTGTTGGTTTTACTTTGGTATGTTTCCATCCATTTCTATCCATGTTCCGCCAACTGGCACGAATTGTCCCCTGGTGATGTAGGTTTTCATTCGGTTGAAAACTTCGGGATAATAATCCTTCATCCATTCGTATTGTTGGGCCTATGTAAAATAAATAAGCATAATTTAAAGATATTACGACCAACCCTTACACACATATGCGACTTACAGAGCTACAACTGAAAATATATTCAGGGTATTCATCCATGAGACCCATTTGGGCAGTGAAGGACCGGGCACATTTCCTTATGGTTTCGTCATAGGGCCATAGCCAGGCTGTGTCAATGTGACAATGGCCGATGGCCACAAGAGTGTGTGCCTTGGCACCATTTCCTTCGGAAAGGAAGGCCTGGGCAATTGCTTTGGCTTCTCTGTGAAAGTCAATATTCAAAAATTAATATTAGAGAACTATAATTCTGGACAATTCTGTCTGTTTAGTAAGTTACGTCACGTACGCATTTTTGTTGACTCTAATCAAATTGATCATTTCGTTTGCAGCAAACATCGCTTGGTAGCCTCTGTGATCATTAGATAGCTGTTGGGCTATTTGGTGAAGTATGTCCAGGTCTGTGTTCAGTTCATAAATGTCTCGATTGAACTGGACTATATCCGCTGTACTCAACTGGAAAAATCTATTTTCATTCGGCGGGGCTGCAAAATTATAATAGTTTCAGCGGATTCTTATAGAAAAGTGTAATTCACAAAATTCTAATTAAATCATTTCAATTGTACCAATATCACTCCCTTCTCCAGCTCCGAACATGTGGTTACATGCCATTTCTATGTAGTAAGTGATTGGACCTTGAGTGGTCCAACTTTTGGAGATAATGTAGTCTTCCCTATAGCCAGGCGAAATTCCCTAAAAATGAAATATTGCCACAATGACAATTGATGCTTAAAGGCCTGTTTTTATTAAATGTTGCTAGTATTATTATCATCTTAAGTTGTCGGTGCTGATCGAACCTGTAAGACTCTTCCAGTTGAGTCGTAGACGCATGCCTCACTGCCAGATGCCCATCGCAAATGAACTTCCCTACCAACCCAAGCGGCTGGTACCGTGACTACCACCTGGTTTTGAAAAATATTTCATGATTATCATATTTGGTTTACATAAAAGCATGCCAAATTTCTTACCCTAAACCAGTGAGTAGTCCAAGTAGGCCCAAACGTATCGCCAACGGCTTTAGGCGTAAATGTTTGAGTTATGACCCTAGAAAAAGGCCATTCTTTCCACGTTCCATGAGGGCCCAAAATAGGAAAGTGTGTTATGGCTGCAAAGTAACACGTTCATTAATTAAAATTGTCTACATGTATGGTATGTATGACGCTTCAAATGACTTTGACCATATGCGCCTAAATTCCACATACCTAAAACTTTCACATGTAAAAATCCTGACTTTCACTATATGTGTGTGGTAGACTGATATGGTCATCAGTGGCAGAGGGATATCGTGACCCAGCCAGACTAGGCATACTGGGTCATCTGTCGTTATAATTAATTACATGATAATTACTAAACTGCTGTGATTATAGAAATGATACCAATAAAGTCTTTCACAATGAGCCTAGATTTAAAATATTTTATGTATCGGACTTTCCATTCAAAAGATATTGCATAAAAATAAAAACCAAAATTTGTAAAAATTGATGTACCCAATATCTTTTGAATGGAAAGCCCGATACATATAATTTTTTTAATCTAGGCTCATTAGGCTAATTGTAATAGACTGTATTGGTAGCATCTCTATAATCGCAGCAGTTTAGTAATTATCATGTAATTATAACGACGGA
Organism: Tomocerus maximus; assembly: GCA_019776445.1. Taxonomy (NCBI): domain Eukaryota; kingdom Metazoa; phylum Arthropoda; class Collembola; order Entomobryomorpha; family Tomoceridae; genus Tomocerus; species Tomocerus maximus. Next base: position 1,505 of record JABASH010001570.1, on the reverse strand, counting down.
TTACGCAGTATGGCTGGGTCACCATATCCCTCTGCCGCTGATGACCCTCCTAGTCTACCACATATGCATTTGTAAGTTTTATATATTATAGGCTTGAACAGAGAAAGTTCATTTACATGTAGAAAGTTGCATGTAGCATTACTATACGCATTCTGTATAAAAATTTAAAATAATATAAAGATATTTCTAAATTATTTTATTTTTGTAATAGTTTTTAATTCTTACTGATAGGTTGCGATGCGCCATAAATGCGACTGGAAAAATTAGTATTTTTGAAAAGGCTGTCTCTGGAAATGAATCCTGAAATCCTGCCCATAGTCGTCGTCCGATTCTTATGAATCGGGGCTTGTGCGGTAATTGTAGACATCTTGGAAAAAAGATGACGCCTCAGCAATGTATAAGTATATTCTGTAGTTTATGGATTCAATTGAATTTCAACTTCCTGTAAAAGAGTTTTGATAAAAACTGACCATGTAATTGTGTTTGATTCAAGTAAAACACCAACTGAGTTTAAATTACTAGATTTCATCGTTTAAATATCCTTTTTATCTCGTCTAATTGCCTCATGATCATAAACAATGATTTTTAGTTTACATTTAAGTATATGGGAGTAATTGTGATACATAAAATGCAATTGACAATTCCATAGTCGTTGCTCCTCGACGATTAGTAATTAAATCTGTTTACGATAAAGCTTTAGTAGTATAGGTAAACAGAAAGGGAGTTTAAACAGAGGGCACAAATCCAAATACATACTTCATCATGAAAACAATAAATGTGCAAATAACATTTAATATGCATGATCCATCGTAAATCACATCACGAGAGTGTTAATCGAGTTATTGAAATGCAAGTGGTGGCACGAGTGTCATAGTTTGAATACACAACAATGACTTGGGAGTATATGCATCAAATTAGGCTTTTGTACTAATTCTACTTAATACTTGGCGACATTTAATTCCTGTAAGTATTAGCGACCAAGTGTCTGTACTAATGCTGTCAACATGTTTTTTCATATTTAGAGGTCAGGAGTTTGTTACCACAACAAATTAAGCGAGCAACGCCCATTTGAGATAAAACCGCATCATTCCGTATAGATGTAGTTTTATAAATCATTTAGACCAGTAAAACAAATGATTGTCGTGCAATGCTCTAAATGTGCTTGTGTAAAAGAAGTATTAGCTATGGCCCATTTTGTCAGACTGAAAATATCTCCTTATAGACATTTGACATCAATGTCATATTAAATTTTGGTCATTATAATAGTACTTTCTAAGGTCAGCTACAATATTTTAATTAGTTTTCTCGGATTATATTTACTCAGTTTTCCATGTCGATATTGATTATTTCATGACATTGTTTTGCTTGAACTTGCAATTCAACTACTAAAGGTAAAGGTAAAGGTGGGTTTAGAGTCTGCATTTTTGGGTTCTTCTAACCCTGCATGCTGACTGTGCATTTTACATTATTTTCTCTGGTATCGTCGGTTGATTTTATGTGAGTTC
>JABASH010001569.1:0-25182 GCA_019776445.1 Tomocerus maximus | reverse complement strand
TTTACTCGGGCGAGCTTCTGTCATGGCTTGCCGTTCGTTTTACTGTTACAGCCATTTCAACCGCATTACCGACTGGCCAACGACCATGTTATTTTACGAGCAAATTCCTTTTTAGCCGGTTGCATTGCAAGCCCCCTAGTACTTTCTGAGGGCTTTGTTCCCAGTCTTTCATATTCTGAGCACCAAACACAAACTTCCTTTGCTAAAATTATTACGGAGCCACAATCAACATTTTGTCTTGGGAAATGTTCAGTGTTTGAAGGGTTAAGTGTGAAGTAGCCCTTAATTACACCGCTGTGGCCGCTGATATAATAATAATATTTGATACTAGGGCCCCCAGTGCTGTTAAGAATTTCGAAAGGTTTAGGCACCAACGTTTGGTTTAATTTCGAAAGATGATAACCCAAAGTCGCGCTTGCGCATTTGGCTCCATGGCATAGAACAAATGCTTGCGTACACGATTATACATAGAATAATTATTATTATACTTAGACTGAATTTTCGCGCTTGCGCAATTTGGGGAGTTATTGCGTGGCATACAACAAAATATTATTGCATGCATACGAAAAACACGTTTATTATATGGAGATACATGCATCTACATAGGTCCAAGGGTATAATAATCCTTATATATAATATACTATTATTACCTATACTATTTGGACTTCACAAGGACTGACCGGTTCACCGTACTCACCTGCTTTTCCTCGATGCAATATTTAATGCACCCATGCTCAGATTGGTTTTAGTGGAGTATGACAATGGAGCGCGGTACATTTGATATTGTACTGGCCATAATATAGGTTGCACTCACACTCACAACTTTCCCGTAATGCATTTGCCAAAATGAAAATCAATATTTTCAAACTTAATTTTTGATTCTTGAAAAATCTTTTTCAATTTCGCAAGATTAGTTAAAGGATTAGTGATTAGTTGTGTTGTGTCATTTATGATGTCCATAATTGTTGGTCTTTAAAGGGCCTAAATTGTTATTCAAATTTAAAAGACCTAATTTTTGGTCAAGTATAAACGGAATTCTAGTTTTTAGTTCCCTGGATTTGTGTGAGAAAACGGGGGAGGTTGGTTGGCGTGATGTTCCTATTATCTCACATTCATTTCCAGGCAAATCCCTCTAGAATCCCGTCGTGCGAATTTGTTCGCATTTTGTTAAGGCCGGGTTATATATAGTGACGGGCTCGTATTTTATAATGGTAGCATACTAGCATTCAATTAGAATAAGAAATTCGGACAAAAACTGAACATAAGTGTTTGTGTGTTTTTGAAAATTTGTAAAACTGGGTACATATTGTGGGCAGGGTTGCGGTGGATGAAAGTCAAAAGTAGTTTTATCCTGGATGAAATTAATTTTTGTCCATTTTTGTCCTGGAAGAAATTAATTTTGTCCATGGACTAAATTGGACAAAATTGGTTTTATCCAGGGCAAAACTAATTTCGTCCGGACAAAATGCAACCCTGATTGTGGGACATTACAAACAATGCGACTAGGCTGCGGCTGTGGCGGTAACTGTGCACTATGGTTTGGATATCAGATCAGCGAGCCATGCCCATGCCTTAGGTGAGCACAAAATACTAGCTACTCATATTATGAAGGTACACTTTATTACGGTTTCGCCTGAATTTTATTTGTTTAATAAGTGAAATATTGGAATTTGCCAACATTTTATGTTTTTGATAAACGTCAGGCGTCGGGTGGGAGGGCGTCGGGTGGGATGGCGTCGGGTGAGAAGGCGTCGGGTGGAAGGGCGTCGGGCTTCGGGTGGGAAGGCGTCGGGTATCGGGGAGTCGACGTCGGGCGTCGGGTGGGAAGGATGAGCCTTGTCTATAGAAGTTGGTGTTGATTCTTGATGGTATGGTGGTGGTAATCTGGTAATACATTGGTATTGGTCTTCCTTGAGTCTTTGTACAGAGCAGCGCAGCGCAGCGCAATGCAATGAATCAACAAAAACAACAGACAAGTAGGCAAAAAGAACAAGACAACAACAACGTACTTTTGGATAACAGCAAATACGAACACATCACAGAAAACAGACAACATACAACACAATAAAAGATTATTGATTAGATACACAACACAACTTTATTGGACTTTAAGAGATACTAGCTACGTAATAATAGACTTCATTGCGTAGTACTCGTATTTAGTTGTTAGTTGTACATTGATTTTACGTTGTAATTTGCAATTTCACTGTTGCACATTATTAGTAAGCAAGGATAAAGGATACTAATTGAGAGGTCGTCTTTGAGTCCAACCACAAACAGGTGAGTATTTTGATTTTATTTTAGTTACCTCCAACCTTTGACCTAGAAGACTCAACTACTAACTACTCAACGCACAATCAACATAAAAAATTAACGACACGACTAAATCAATCTACTGACTAACTGCTAACTTTAATGTGTAATATGTTGACTGTACTGTAGAAAAGAGTCTATTAATTCATACACAGAACAAGCAAGTGACTTCAAACTTGGTTAGTGGTCAAATTTTGGGTTAACTATTCACTGGTAACGCCAGTAAAGGTTGAAGATTGTTTCTGAACATAAGTTTAACCTTTCGAAATTTCGTCGTTTCGACAAAACCTTCATGTTCAATATATTATATGATATTTGGTCCAATTTTCGATGTTGTGACAAGTATTTTTGCCATCCTTATTTTCTATGTTACTAATGATGAATGATTATGATTTATGATAGTTGACAAGTATATAATGGTGATCATCCTAATTGAACAACACTAACGGTATAAAAATATACGCGTAAGTATTCTCTCAATTTTAATTGTATTGTTCGTAATTCGTAGGTAATAGGTAAATCCTTTTGCATTGCAGAGTGAGGGTTTCGACATGTCCGTAGTAGAAGATTCCACATCGAGATTAATTGAAGGATTTCCTACTGGTTTGTCGAGTATAATGAATTTAAGTTTGGGACCTGTTTGCACCGGGGATGATAAGTGTAACTGCACTACAAAATGTGTCAAGACGTCTTCGAAGAAAACTGTGCCATATCCCTACTTTTGGAGAAAGATAATAGGAAGTCCAATTCAAAAGGCCAAACATGGCTGCTACAAGCGGAAAGGAAATAGAAGCGATATTTTGCAACCTTCTAAATTGAAATTCATAACACTACCAACAAACAATTCCACCATTGGGGGAGATGGATCTACTTCACGCTTTGTTCCGTCTTTAAAGTCTTTGGCCCGAGTTGCTGATTGTCATGGGGCCTCCTCGTCTTCCGTATCTCCGCACAAAGAAGATTTTGGTAGTCTCAAGCGTGCATCGCTTTATCGAACGCTCTCTTTGCCTGATTTTACTAGTTTGTCTCTCACCCAGGATTTCGAATGTCAAGAACCAGTCGACAAAGGCTCATTCAAGTGCGTCAGCTATTACAATTTATCAAAAATGGGACTTGGAAAGGATGTCTCTACTCTAAGCCTGACTGCAAATAGTTTTTTGCCTTGTTCGGGGTCGTCTCGCACTAGGCGAGCCAGTCATCGCAATAGAAATTTAAAGTGGAAGAATAAAATTAAGTTTAGCTTGCGAGACAGTCATTTTGGAGCTTCTGATCTACCAACGATACCCGAAGATGCTGAGGACGAATTGAACCCTTCGTTGGATAACTTGTCTATTAGCAACTCATCGCAGCAGCAACCTTCCAGTACTCAAAGTTGCTCTCAGCAAGCATTAATGGAGACAAGCAATGGACCAGTTGACGATGTTACTATTGACGAACTTGCAAGTTACCTCGATGTATTTGTTTACATACCTAAAAAGGTTAGTATCACCAGTTGGTCATTTGTTAATTTTTTTTTATTAATACTGAAATGTTTCATCTTTTTTCATGTAAAATGATTATGGAGTTTTTAACTTTCAGTTTTGAGCATAGAATATAGAATGTGCTTGGTGCCTATTATTATTATTAACTATATTGGTGTAAGTTAAACTACAATGGGCATACCCCGAAACCTCGCCTCGGCACCTAGCGTCAACGGGTACCCGCTGCCCCCTGCCAGCTGAAGCGGTACTCATCTCATAATAACTCATATATGACCCCTAAGATTTTTGCAAAAATCGGGCTTCAGTACCCCCTCCAGAAAAGCCGAGATAGCGGGGTATGAAAATGGGGTTGAAGGATAAAAGAAATCCAAACCCAGCCCAACTCGATAACCAAAGAAATCCAAACCGAACCCAACTCGAGAACAAAAGAGGTGCTTGCCGTCAAAAAATTTCTTTCTCGAGTTCGTTGGGTTCGGTTTGGATTTTTTTGTTATCGAGTTGGGCTGGGTTTAGGTTTATTTTGTTATCGAGTTGAGCTGAGTTTGGTTTTATTTTGTTATCGAGTTGGGCTGGGTTTGTATTTCTTTTGTTATCCAGTTGGGCTGGGTTTGTATTTCTTTTGTTATCGAGTTGGGCTGGGTTTGGATTTCTTTTGTCTATCAATCCCACTGTACTCCCACTTATACACCAATATAGTTACCAATGGTAACTTACCATTGTAATAATTGACAATTTTCCTGTAATAATTGGGATGAAGATGAAACTCGTCACAATTAGAATTAATGCATTTTAATTAGAGATCGTTAAATTATTTCCCCCAAGATAATATGCGGAAGTACCCCCTATAATTTTTAACACTTTAATTTCAGCAAAGCCACTTTCTGATGAAATTGAAATGCCAACTACAAAATTGAAATAATCTCATCAGAATGTGATTTTGCTGACATCCACACAAAAAATATTTTCGAAATTTTCAATAGGGTTAAGGCCTCGGTATAGAGAAAGATTTTGCGAGCAGAATAAACCAAGTTCCATGGAAATCGGGTCAGTAGTTTCGGAATAAATTTTTTGTTTTTTGAATATCACGTTAAAGAAAAACTGCCAATAACTTACAAACTGCGGGTTTTAAAAAAATCCGTGAAATGGTTTTTTAATATCGTTAGGTAGATTAGATTTTGAAAGTTTTGTGACAATTGGTCTTTTCGGTATGCAGAGCTGAAAATATTGGGTATGGATGGGGGCCCATTAGGGAGAGAACGCACAGACCCTAGACTAAGCGTAGCAATGTCATACTCTTCATTAAATTACGTTTGTTGGTCTTTAAATGTCGGGACTTGATATTATGTTATCGTTTTTTATTTCAGATGTCTCCAATGGCGGAAATGATGTATACTTAACTTCTAACCCTTCTCTGTCGTCATCGTTTACCTGTAATACATACTTGTTTACATTACATCATCATTATAATATATTCATCACAAAACAGCACTAACAAATCTCAAAGTTACAACTGCAAGTAAATGATGCTCACACTTCTAAATAGAACTAGGAAAGTTACTCCTTACGTAATGGCAATATTAAATGTTAATTCACTGCAATTTGCAATATTATACTAATTAGTACTTCTCAATCTTATCTTAAGTCCTGTCTTAGTCATAATAATAATATGAGTGTTGATGTTTAAAATGTTATTATAATTGTCACTAGAAGATTCAACCACAGGTTTAAATTCGTTCTATCATTCTATCTATTCTTTCTACCATTAACTGTAATAATACTTAAGTATTTCTGATCTATTTAGTTGGAAAAGGATTTTTAGACCGCGTGGAAGATGTTTAGGGGTGGTTAATGTTAATAGTTGCTCAATAACAAATGTAGCGAAATTAGTCCACTATTTAGTCTTCAGTTTTGGATTTTGCACAGCCGAGAATAGCCGAAGCCAAAAAAGTAAATAGCTGTTTATGTCTGCAATTACTGTTTAACGATTTCCACCAAGCTGTTTTATAATCCAACTTATCCCGCTAATGTATTTTTGGAAAATGTTAACATGTCTCAGTTTCTTTCGGTATTTTATCTTCGTATTCATTTAAGTCATAATTTGAATAGAACTAAATTACTGTAATTTGTTACCGTTTCTTAAAAGTGTTATTCCAGCGACTGGTAGAGATAGAAATACCCTCTCTTCTCTACTGGTGTAAGACCGATTCTAAATTCTAATATGACATTAATTTATAATTTAATTCCAAATCGGTAATAAGAATAAGTATTTGCTGTTTCCACGTCCAGCGGTCTGAAATAGTTTTCTTTGATCTATTCTATAGGTGTTAGTATTCTTTAGGCTTTACTTTGCCAATGAAATGTATTTACTTCACTGTCCGCTGTTGCTTACAGAAAAATACGAAAGGTATGCTATTAGTTATTAAAATTATTATTTAATAGTATATGTGCATTTTCCAATCAGCTATGATTTATGATGAGTATACACTACTTACATAAACGATAAGTTACTTATAATTAAAGTAATAGTGATGGTAATACAAGTTAGAAATTAATGTATTTAAAAATTCTTTATATTCTGATTTAATTTAGCTAAATATAGTTTCCTTATTCAAAATGATTCTTCTACAGTTTAGCCTTTATCAGGCCAATTAAAATCCACCATATGTATAGCCCAGTAGTAAACATACAGTAAATAGGGTGGCGCTTACACTGTCTATATAATTCAGCAGATTTAATAGCACAACACACTAACCCTTATTTACGTAATATAACATATTTAAGTCAGTTTGAAAATTATATATTTACAGAGTTATGTATAAAAGTGTTTAAGTTTACTAATAGTGGCAACTTGATTACCTTACAAATGTATTATTCTGCAATCGAAGAGTATTCTCAAGAATAAGCAAATAAATGACTGAAATTATTGCCAGATAATTAACTTCTGCACCCCACTACGTTTATTTGACAGCACCACTTTTTATTATTTTCACGTTGAAAGGTAGAATAATATGAAATTTTACAAGCTAGTTTTTATTCTGACATGACTTACAAACATCTGCTACTTGCAATCAGTTGCTTTAAAACTGACTATTACATATTACTACGTGTGCAAGATGAAAACTACTGCTAGCACTAATAATTTGTCGGATTGCATTGCATTATTCACTATCAGAGAGTAATGCTCAATCCTAACTCACTTAACTGCGCATTTCAATTCATTTTAACATGTTACATTTCCTGAGCTATTCTCCTCGAATCATAACTAGTGCGGATTTAAGGTACGGCTCATCTGAACTCAATTTTAATCTTAATAAGCGGCTAAAATTCATGACCTGTAGATCAAGTTCATTAAAACGTCATTAATTAGTTTAATTAGCCTAAGTGTCTTCTTCAGTAGTTAGGGGCTGTATTCGTCTTACATTCGTTAGAGCGCATCACAGCAAAGTACCACTGATACGATAACATTTCATTTAAAAACTTTTATGAACTAGAAATAAATGATCGTATTCGTATAGGCTTTTAAATTCAACAATTAGGACCTTTAGTTTCCATCAACATGAACCGAACAGCAGCATTAAGATGCTCAACTTACTATTACTTCTGTCAATGCTATTATTATACGCTTTTTCATGTATATCAATATTTTGAGGTCTACTAACCTTGGTAGTAGATAATGGGATTGAATGAGCTCAACATTAATGGTTTACTATTTTTTAACATGTATAATAAATAGTTGCTTCCTATTCTTACATTCTACTTTCTCTAAAAATTCGTGCTTTAATTCTAGAATTATCCAATAACAAACATTAGATAGATCACTCTGATGACACCAAACTACTTTGGGATTTTCATTGTTTTCTCTAGAGAAAATAAATAATAACGTCAAAGCAGCTTGGCAAACCAGAACTATCCATTGCTATTCGATTTTTAGGTGTATCCTTACATATAAAGTATGTATTTAGTATCGGCAAACTTACGTAGGTCACTTCATTCGGTGAACTATAGAGTACAAGACAGAAGTTACAAATACGACTTTAATTATACAATTGGAATGCATTTTTCTACATCTACGGAAGTCTTGTTCACTTCTATCTACTTGTCTCTAACGATTAACCTTCCTATAATAATATTATATGTATACCAATGAGTAATATAATCTAAAGATATTATTACAAATAGTTCGATTCATCGTTTTTATATTGTGTTGATGGGGTAGAGGTAGAATAGAGCTACAATGACTAATAAATGGCGTTTTTGTATTATGCACCCAAAAAATAATTAAGGAGCAGGAATCTTCCTTCCTGTTCTACTTGTAGCGCTAATTAATACAATAAATTACTAAATTAAAGTTACGGCCCAATTGAATAACTTATACAAAGACTGACCAATGACTTGACGAATAAATAAATAAAAATTAGTTTAACAATAATTAAACGCAGGTCCAGAGGTCAATAGTTGCAGTGGGACTGCAATAAAATAGAATAGGCAAGGGTCAGTTTTGACTATGATTGCTACTTCCGATCGAAGTCAAGCTTACGCTTCCGGATGGACTCATTAGTGGCGTCTGACATTGTGGAATTGGTTGGCATACCCCGAATGCAGGTCCAACCCTCATAAAATACTTTCGAAGGACGGCTTTCAACTCTGCTTTTAAATCTATGCATATCATCTCGCAAAGATATGGATAGTAGTGATTTGTGTGGATTTTGAACTACAAAAAAAGAAAGACATTTACAAGATCGTATTATGCTGATACTTACAATCATTTATTATTACTTATTGCTCACTCACCCTGTCTTCAGGCAATTTAAGAACTTTAGTCAGGCACAAGAGAAGCAAATTAGTCCACGTGTCTCTATGTGCGTTCGAAGGTAACATTAAAAAGTAATCCAAGGCTCCTTTACATGTTGCTATAAGACGTTTTTCTATTTCTTCGTAAGCCTCCACTCTCGACTCGTCTAAATACATTCTAAAAAGTATTCGCAGGGAAGTTGCTAAGCTTTGAGTTTCTTGGGGAATTAAGTTTGGTTTAGCTTGACCTTTGAAACCCGCTTTCCATAACAGATTCCTCTGCAAAGATGAACATGTTTTACATTATAAAACGCATTTACCAATTACTGACTTTGGTAAGCATATAAAAGTATTTACCTGTTCGTTGTCCAGATTGAAGGATTTCGCAAATCGGTGGGATTCGGCTAAGCTATCTAGCAGAATGAACAAGTGCTCGCTACTCAAAAATGGATACATTCCTTGTTCCTCTTTTTGTTGCTCGCAATGTCCCAACTTTTCCGACACATCTGTTTGAGCTAAGGCCAAATTCTCGGCGTCTTCTTTTTTCGATGTAGCAGGAAAGAAAACAATATTGTCTACAGTCTGAATCAGTTCTAATTGTACAATGCATTTGATCAACAGTCGAGAAAATAATTTTTCATGCTCCTGTAAATAAAACCAAAATTATTATTTAATGCATCAATGAGCCTTTATGAAATTTGATAAAATATTACTGTTTTAGAAGGAGAATAATCTTCAGGATGGTGCTCCTTGTGTTTTACTTCGTTCTTCTTCTCAGAAACATGATTCTAGAAAATTATACACTTTCATTATATATTAAAATCTATAGTTACTATAAATATAATCTATAAAACTCATTAACGCTCAGCAGGAGTTAGATACAAGTAAAAACGATCCAGCTATAGTGTACAGCAGCAGAGGAATTCTAAATATTTTACCTGGTCGTTAGGCTTCCACGTTAATAGAACTTCAGACTGTGTAGTTTTGAAAACAGTTTTCAGGAAATTACAACTCGAATTCCAAGCCAATGAAGTAAACTTGGAACCACTTGATATAACTAAATGCTCGAAGCAATGCGTACCAGATCGAGCCAGCTGTTCATGATCTATTGCATAAATTCAAGCAGGTAATTTAATTTAATTAGTAATATGAATAAACTGTTGTGCAAACATTCTTACTGAGTGTCGGAGAAGTAAAATTTGCTTAAACTGGCTGGGGGTAAGCCTTAGCTGAGCTACAGTTATTTACCTTGTTGAACGCACCACTGAAGTTGCGTAAACAGATCGTCCATTAATAGCGGTCCCAGTATTTCAAAGTACTGAGTGAACACATCGACAATAGCAAAAAGAGCATGATTGCACGTTGTTGTCATCCATTCCGCTTTCTGTATATTCAAGTGAGTTATTATTTCCCAGGTTTAACTTTATAGTGACGTGACATAACTACATTATTTTTACGTTTCTGATACTGTTCCACAAAAGACTTACTTCATGATGCTGTTCTGGTAACTTCATGTTATCAAATATTCTAAACAAAATCTGAAACAAATCTTTCCACCAATGTGGCTGGAAGGACTCTCCGTACGTCTTAATTATTTCGAACATTACCTGCAGAAATAGGAATGATAATAATAAATATCCAAATGATGAATATTCAAATAAAAATAATAAATATGAATGAAAATCTTAATATGAAACAAAAGACCGCACATTATTTTAGTTGTTGTTATATAATAAAAAATAAACACAAATTTACCGTTAAAGCTCTGGTTCTGACATCTAACTTACAGCGGTTGACAATACATGACAATTCGAAAAGAATGGGAAACCATCCACGCACCCATATTCGATCTGTTTCTGCAACGGTGATTTCATCCATACTATGTTCGATTAAAAGCTAAAAACAAATAAATGGTTAAATACTGCAACGCATAACAGTTTAGTTTTAGTTTGAGGCAAAACGTTTGTGTTACCTGAGGTTTTTCATGGACGTATTTGGCACAATGACGTATTAGTCGAATGGCTTCCATGCTAATATCCGGAAAAGCTGAATTACAAGCGAACTCTGATAGACATTTTACAGCATCTTGGAAGGAATCCACTAAAATGACTAAACTTTTGTCATACAACTCTCCAATAATTCGATTCGTCGTCTGGAAAGCCATGTCAACAATATTCGAGTCAACATCCGAAGCAGACAAATGGAAAACGCTGAAAATATTCTTCCACCCGGAGCGAATTTTGGCAGATTGCACATTAACCATCTGAGTAATACATCTAACGACCATATCTCGAATTCCCAGAGATCTGTACAAAAATAATTATTGCCAATTAGTCCACGATGCTCTAATTCATTTAAAAGTAAAAGATGACACTTACTGATTTTTCTTCATGATGTGCTCGAAAGGACGTAGAAAATCTTTCTGAAAACGGAAATTGGCAAATTCTCCCTTTTCAATGAACTTCATTGACAACTGTCGCAGGGAATCCAAAGCAAAGAAAGATACTTCTTCATTAGGAGAACATCCGACCCGATTGAAGTGCTCCCCAAGTACCTTTTTTCCCAAAGCAATGCCAAAATAATGAAATCGATAATCACAAATATTCGTACTGATTTTCAAAAGTATCCGAGGTTGGAATGAATTTAATTTTTACTGCAACATTTGTACATTGGAATAGATTTGAATCTTATAGAAACATACCTCCCAAATCCTTGACCATTGGAGACGAATACGACCCATATTGTAATAGGAAATTTCTACGATTTTTTGCAGGCTGAACATTCTGGGATGATGTGGATGTGCCAATTCATCAATTGATACGTGACACAGCGCTTTTACAAAATCTACAATGGCGTCTCCATCTAATCTTGTAGAGCCTGTGAAAATTCTGTCAACGGCTACGACGACGCTTTGAGAACTTGTTTCGCCAATGGATTCTTTGACACTCGCTGCAATAATTGAATGAGTCTTATTTTAGCCTTTAATCTTGTCAAATAGTGAAAAGACAAATAAAGTACTTACGATCAAGAGAATTCAAATTGAGAGACATGGGATCGTGAGATGTGTCCATATAGGAGCCAGCTAGCGATGCCCAAGTCAAAGTGCTTTTGGGAACATCCCGTGTTGATCGATGTCCAGATCCAGCAAGCTGTGCCAACTCCAATTGAGAAATGCACTTCAAAATATCCAGCCATGCGCTACCTAAATAATTGCCTTCCGTCTGAGCGACAGTAATTAAAGTCTTTATGGTGTTGATATTCTTGCTTTTCATTTCCGTCAAAGGACAGTTGCTCGCTGTAAGCAGCGTGAACCGAGCCAAGGCCTGCACGTACGCATCTCGCTCAAGCTAAAAAACAAAATAAATACATTGTAGCTATTTCACTACATTTCCTCTGTCCCCTAAAAGTGTTTTACTAGTGGCTTTAACCTTCATGTGAAAAATACAAGCAATGTGAATGGCACAGCGCAATCCTTCTAAACAAAGATTTGAGATCTCTGCATCGTCGCAGTCTTGGAGTCCAACGCTAAAAGCAGCCAAAAACGGTGTCCAAGCTAATTTGAACATGGGACGAACATGTTCCAAATGTTTAGCTGAGGTAAACGATGCCTGTGCATGACTAACAGACTCCATTAAACTTTTTGCTGTAGCTGCTAATTCTTCCAACTCCATATTCCATAACAACCGCCGTCTTTTGTCATTTGGCAAGTTAGCTAAAATAATCAAAAGATGAACAAATTAACATTTGTACAGTTGTACATGATACCGTCTGGAAACTATTGTTGACATAATTATTCAATAGCCAATAATTGAGATACTATCGTACGATTTTGTTTGCCCAGCTTTTGCGATCCTTTCATTTTGATTTCATTCCCTGCGATTTCATCGTATATTTGTGAAAGATACTCCTCTGGAAGATCACGGCTATCGTTGATTCCCCTGTTCATTTTGATGTATTGCTCTTTACTCATTTTGTGCTTAACCTGTAAAGACAGAAAGTTATCAGTGATCACCTTCTGTCATTGTGGGCTGACTTTAGCAAAAACCATATCATCCATTACAATGCTATAATTCAGCGGATAGTAATATATCAAGTTAAAGCGCAAAGTTAGACGTCTCGCTTACTTGTGGGCTATGCAGATCTGTCGTAAGCATGATGATGGAATAGGCAAGGACGTAAGCTGTGTCCGCGCTAGCAAATATCCCGATGCTGCAAAGAGCCAGATACAAGTCAATTAGAATATAAGGATAGACATTTTAATAAAGGAGTTGTAACCGCCAGATAAATCAATCCTGGCTCAGACTCCCATTCATCTCTATCTCAGTATTTCCTTACTTTGGGTTGCATTCACAATATCTGCTGGCAAACTTTTCCATCAACCTATCGATTTTCTGTGCTTCTCCAGGGAGTCGAAAGCCCTCCAGAAATAATCTGAGACCAGTGACAAAGTCTTTGTCTTTGAAGTCCATATGATCCACGTACGCGTACATGACCTGAGTAAAATAAAACAATACTGTCTATGAAAGATACCATTAAGAATAATGCGTAATTACTATTTCTGATTTCCAATGGGCAACTTCTAGCACGTGCACAGTGACAAAATAAAGCTTCACGAACCTGTTTGTTAAATTTATCAGGGTCTCCTAAAAACTCTCCAACAATAGTTTTGTCAAGGCGTTCGTCTGTGAGGAAAAAGTAGGCTATGTCCTCGGGAGACTCTCCTAATAGTTTCCTTTCATGAAGAAATGCAAGTCCTCGTTTAGGTTTTCGATTAAACCTGTTGAAATCATAGTTAAGACGTTAGTTGCGTCGTAATGTAAAGGAGAATAGGGCCCATTCGTTTTGACAATTGTGATTGCATTAATGAAAGAAAAACTTTTCCAATTACAATTCAATGCCGTGTTCCCAAATGTCTTTTTGCTGCTTAATGACTTCAAACTGCCCCGGATTATCGTCCGCATCTACTTTCTTCCCTTCCGAGTCGTCGTCAACATTTCGTTCAGCAGCTGTGAATCAGAACATAGGGTATACAATTACTATACCAAAAAACACATTCCTATTCCAATACTATAACACAGAGCAGCAGGACTGACGACTAAACTGTCGCCGTAGCTATATATGGCATATGGCCACAACGAGGTTTAACAATTGGACATTAGGTACTAAGTGAAGCTGTGGCAGAATGAAAAGATAAGGGAACTGATTGCACAAAAGTAATTTACTCTATTCAGCACTATGTAATAGTATTTTATGCTTGGGTTGAATAGCTTACTGAGATTGGACTGTGTCTGAGGGTTGACATATAAAGATTGGCTCCATTCCACCATACATTGAAGTATTCCTACGAGACCTTCGATGCCTTTGACTCGCATCGCCTTCTCTTGAATGGCACTACTTCCAACAAGATCAATCCCTTGCCGCCCTTGAGCAATTTTGCTTAGGTCATTTACCAATCTTTCGAAAATGTTGGCTGCTGAAAGGTCACAGTCGTAATTCACATACAGATCCACGATGCACTGGGCATCTCCACAGATTCTCGTTAACGCTTGAACTGCTAACCATTTGTGATCGAAAGAAGATCCGGGTGATTCCACCAACGGCAACAGAATATCTTTGAAGAAAACCTACAAAAAATAGCCATTGGAAGAGTAAGAATAGAAATGTGCCTAGCAGATTTGTCTTTCACTATTTACAATGATATGGATGTGTAGCAATACCTCTATTTGCATTTTTAGATGAGTCTTGAAGTTGGCCAACAGTGCAAGGAAAATGGCCAATGCCAACTGAAAGACTTCAGGGACGGATGATACTCCATTTTTTGATAGAGCTACACATAGATATTGCCTTATGGCTGTGATAAATATCGGATTTAATTTAAAAACCTCTCCTGCATTCTGCACAATGGAAAGTAGCAGTTGCAATGATAAAATTTTAGAGCGAAGTTCATGGGATCTGCAATCAAAAAAATATTCCGTAAAAGCAAATTCAACTCAATTTTTAAACTTCTTTATAGCGCAAACAGTAAATATAACTTTGCTTTATATCATACTTCGGGTCCGGAATTCCATCAGGTAAAGGTTTCATTGATAGTTTACATAAAGCACGAAAAACAAGGAATGCATCTTTTTGCAAAATGTGGACGAAATGAGCACTGGTGCTGTCGTTGTCTACACTGGTCTCCATACTCTCCTGTTGAAACAATTAGATTAGGAACAACAATTGTTAAATAGAGTAAAATCACGTATTCCTTAGTTCAGCACGAAGTGAATTTAGAATTGAATATTTCACCTTTACATCCATCATGATGCGAAAATACTTGAATTAGGAGGGTAAGACATAACAATACATATTAAAATGGAAGTTATTTAATTGTCCCTAGCATAATTGTGCTTATTAGGTTAGCAAACAGTAATTACGATTTCTGAGATATTATATTACCTGAGAAGGCACTCTTGTGATCGTGGGTGTATTAGGGGTAGAATGAGCATGATGATTTACAGTAATTTCTCCAGAAGCAGGTGGTGTGGGGGACTCTGGAACCGGTGCTTGTTGAGATGATTCATCTGTAGAATAGTGATTGTGATGTTTGATGTAGATAGACCATTGTCATTAAAATGTAATTAAAAAATAATTAACAAACTCTTTAAATGTAATAGTAATTGATATACAGCACTTACCCATTTTTTCTAAAATATCTTCCAAGAGATTTTCAGCAATTTCTCTTGGTGACGGCTGCTGCACTACAATTTCAGGCATAGACTCCTTTTCGTTGCATTCCGTACTCACAGTAAGATCATTATTTAAAACTTCCTTATTTCCATCGTCCTCTAGTCTCACATTTTCTGTCTCATTTCCATTTAACACCTTTGGATTTTCAGCAGTTTCAACTTGGACATCGACTTTCTCTTGATTTTCGGATTCCGTATCACTGACAATGGCACTGTCTCCATCTCCTTTAGTTTCAATCCCCTCGTTTTCTTCTTTGTTCGAATCATTGTGAAAAATGCTTTCTTCGCTATCCACTTCATCTTTCTCGTCTGTTCCGTTGACAATAGGACTTTCAGGACTTTGTAAATTTTCAGCTACTTGACCGTCACCACTTTCATTTACTTTAGCTATCTTCTCAGTTGATTCTACATTTTCATCTGCTACATTTGGGTCACATTTGGCGTCGGCAGACACATTGGAAGGTGGGACTCCGTTTGCTAAGGTATTGGCAACAGAACTGTCATCGGCCATGGCATTGACGTCGGATTTCTCTTCACTAACGTTAATAACACTATTATTGCTATCACCGGTAGCATTAGTGCTTTGGGAATGCACATTACTAACATCACCATTTAAACTGGACGACTCTGTTTCGGAATCTTTGGCATTTAATGTCGCCACACTAACAACACTTGTTTGACTATCAGAATGCCGACTTAAAGCGTTCTGGTTCTCCATACGCGAAAATATTACATTGAGCATTTGTGTTAAGGTAGCTCGGGCTGTCGTCTGATTGATCAGGTTCTTACTCGCCAAATAGATATTGTAGCACGTACGCACCGTAAGTAGTACTGTTCCTTCATGAATTTCCACATGTTGGGACGTTACCACTGTCAGCAAAGCCTTCACAAAAAAAGCATACCTTTTAGAATTATTAATTAAAAATATCTTATTGGTACTGGGAATCTATTAAAATCAGTGAAAATGGATGTACGAATTAAACTTTAAATATTAATTATTATTTTATTATGTCTACGGATTTTACTTTAATTATTTGCAGCTGCACTCCTTCGTCAGTTGTTGGACCGACGAAACAGCCACATATTGTCTCCACAATTCGGTCAATTAGTTTCTTGTTTGGCGCAGTTGAGTCGGGACAATTTCCAGTCAAGTGGCCATAAGCGATCAATTTCTAAACCAAAAAAAAACATTTATCTTTGTATCCACCTAACTTATTTGCACATTTATTTCGCGTCACAATTATTACTGATATATAATTTAATCTATTGATTACCTGAAGACAGTCGAGAGCAGTGACGACTATTCGAGGAGCTTTACTTTGACATGCTAGTTCAAACGGGACGAAATACTTCTCTGAGTCGATTGAAATTGATTGATCGGATTTTGGTAAAGGGAGGGCGGAAGAATTATTTTCATCCTGTGCCTGACTGCCTTTCTGTTCATTCTCTTGAAGAGCTTGAAGGGCGGTTTTGATTTCTTCTGCTCACATAAAAATAAATTTTAAAAAATGGGTTTACAAAATTTTTGATAACTACTTGACAATAAAATAGTTAATGTGCTTTACCTAATGCCACTTCACAAGCTCTTTTCAGTTGAGCATGATGCGACTTTTTAATTTCTCGATCACTCAAGATCTTCTCCAAGGCTCGTATGATGAACATTTCCTTAGTGTAGGTTACACCACTGACCATTATTAATAAGAATGAGATATTCTTCGTTGGTGAAACATCAGACTCATATCACAGATAAAAATATTTAACACCAGCAAAATTTCTCTATACAAAACCGAAATTGGCAACAATTAATATACGAACTCTCAATTTTAGTTCAAAATTAGTTTTATGGCATGTACAAAGAAGCTTGAGTTTGTTTATTATTGCTAGATTGTAAGTTGTGTTACGACAACACCCTAGATATCGGTTAAAATTACAAACGGTGTAATGACAGCTTCATTCCCACTTTATGTTGACTATCTTTCATTTCAACTTATGGATTCACCGCTATCACACTAATTGAGAGATAACTCGTGCTTTTGACCTATTTACTGGAGCATTCGTAATTACGTTCCCTAATCCCTTTATGTATATTGCACAAATTTAAAAATGTATACCTATTTATATTTCACTTTATATAGCCGCAGGAAATAGAAGACAATTATTTTTCCGATTTCCACGAATGTCGCTTACAACTCTGTGTAGAATTACGGAACACAACAGAACTGCAAGTCTCACTCAATATTACACTTGTTCCACTTTTCTAAATCTACAACTGATTTACGAGGCATCTTTATGTCATTTGTTATGTCCTAAGTCCCGATTCTCCCGATACTGTCAGAACAGACAAAAGTGCGTAGTTGTCTTTTCTGTCAATGCAGTAGGCTGTGCGGCGAGCGAGATGACAACTGAATAAATCTGAAAGAGAAATTCAATTATCAAATACCGATTTCATATAAAATATGAATATTAAATTAAATCATTGTTAGCCTAATACTTTACTTGAGTTAT
This sequence comes from Tomocerus maximus, assembly GCA_019776445.1. NCBI lineage: Eukaryota > Metazoa > Arthropoda > Collembola > Entomobryomorpha > Tomoceridae > Tomocerus > Tomocerus maximus. The sequence goes on along the minus strand of JABASH010001569.1, from coordinate 7,364 downwards.
GTGCCACCATATTTTGTTCTTTCTTCGTAATCAAAAACTCAGAAATAACCATTATAGCGTTTTAAATAATGAATAAACAAATTTATTGCGCGCATCTAAATCGGAGGGCATAATAATAATAACTGCGATTAAATTTTTACAACTTATAATTGAAACAGATGACAGAAAAAGTTAAAACGACAGATGTACATTAAAGAGAGAGTGACAGAAAGTTACAGGCAAGGAATCAGTAGGCTCTTTTATTTTTCCGATAGAGTATGTTTTGAAATTAAACCAGAATTAAATTCAAAATTGAAGTAAAGGACTTATATGTATCATTAATGGCACTGTGATTAACTTGGCTCTTAAGTCAAAATTAAATTAAATAATGTTAATGGAATAGAGATTTCCAATATTCGATTTCTAACATTATTAAAAGAAAACGAAAATAGGTCATAGGTACGGAGGGAGATACGGTACCTCTATAAACTTGTTATAGGATTGCAGCCTTTAGTGAGTACATATGTTTAATTAAAAATAGGAAAGCCAGACTAAAATTTGACATAAAAATTTAAAATTCATAATACTTACGAATGGATGTTTATAAATTCCAATGTCACGATGTCAGATGTCTGTGAAGTTTGGCTGGCTGCTATGCTGGCTGAACTGGGTCTGTCTGTTCTGTTGTACGTGTTCTTCTGTTTGTACCTCTCTCTCTGCCTGCCTGTGTATTTGCGAATAATAATATATGAGTGAGTATAATATAGTAGAGTAGTAGTGCTAGTGAGTGAGTGTGCTAATGCTGGTGCTGATACTGTTGGTGATGATGTTCAATGGAAATGTTCCATGTTCAAATGAATGCATGTGAAAATTATTGTATTATAGCACTATTGAGAAGTCGTACATGAAAATAGCCGACAATCATTGCAGACACTACGTCGGTTGCTCTCATGAGCGATTGCTGGTGTTTGCATTCTAGTTCAGAGTTCAGGGGGACCTTGAGAGAAAGAATGCTTGCAAATAATAATTAGTTACAATTTGCAATGTAAATATCACTGTAGAATTTTTAGGCCCTTTCGAATTTTATTTATGCATGTGCAGAAATTCTGAGAACTTGGGTACAATTTTTAAATGTAGTATTTCTGTATTGGCCTACCGTCTGTAGAAAAGACGTTGTCTAGGTGCCGTGGTAAATATATTATACACACCCACACACGCACTACCTTCAATTTCAATAGTTATACAAAGTTTAATAATTAATTTTATTTATTATGCATTGTGAAGACAGCCGACACTTTGATGATAGACAAAGATGATCTATAAAGCCGAGACTATTCGTAATTTCAAAGAACAATTTTTATGGATGGTCATTGGGAGCAGCTTTTATTATTTGGACCGAATTGTCAGAAATAATGCATATTCGCAATAAGCGCTTAGATATTAATTTTGCGATTTTTAGCCTTTATGAAAATAATTCATTTTTTTCTATCCAAGACGTCATAAGCTTGGGCTGCTGTAAGCAGCGTGCAGTACGCTGCGCTTTCTGTACGCACTACGTAAAATCACGTTTCATTCTGCATTACCCTATTATTACGATTTACGACATGTAAATTTAAGGGTGTCTAGCGACGTTTCCTGTTCCCTGCGAAGAGAACAGGCCAACTTAGAGATCTGAGAAAATTGTATTCTGAAGAGGTTTCTTAGGCATGAAGATTGTGAAGACCGGATTTTTGAAAAAAAATATTTTAAGGGCACGAAATCATTTTTTGAAAATAAAAAATTTTAACATTGAGTTGCCGAAACTGGTGTTTTTTCCCTATTTCTGATTATTAGAATAAAAGGATTTTGTACCCTAACCCTAGTATTTTCGGCGGTCTTCCGAACAGACTGCTCAGTACATCTGTAGGCTTATCCAAAATGCTTATCTCCGCGCAGGGAGATTTCCCTACTCAAGCACATTGGAGTGAAAGCTGTGGGTTCACTCATACCTAACACTCTGCTGGCAATATTTGTCGCAGCCGTTTCAGATATTCCGTAAAATATGAAAGCACATTCTCTAGGATATAAGTTGACCTTAACTTGGAACTTTCTCTTTTCCTATGCTAACTCCATATAAAAATTTCACCATACTTTCACCAAAAGTTTAATCAAACTAATAAAATCAGATAACTCAAATGAAAAAATTTTGAAAATTAACCACCTACGATTTTGAACTCCATTCTGATAAACATTTTTGTGACCCTGAAAAATCCAGTTGGGCAGATAGATTGACAGTGGATTTAACAATTTTTTTGACCATATAAGCATCCCCTTGAAAATTTTATAAAAGCCAATAATTAAATTGTTACATTTGAAAAAAATTGTTAGACCAATTTCGTGACGGAATTATAACAAAAAGTCCGTCCGAAGTTTGGTCATAAAATGGGACAGTAATGAAATTAATCTCACTGAATAGTCATAAAACTCATGGCACTAACCTAAAAATAAATAAACTAGCGATACAGAAAGAGATTATTGACGAGAGCAGGACTGACAATATAACTTAATGTTTTAACAAGGGACCATTGTAAATTATTGGTGTCTATCAACATTTGGATCCACTTTCTCCATGCAATAAATATTCTCATATTAGAGGAGCAATTAATAGCTTCCGTCTTCTAACATATTTTTGGGGAGTGTGTACTATAAAGTTCTTTAGTACCACGAGACGCGTTTGCTTCGTGCGGGTATAGGTACTATTTAAGTATAAAAATTCCATATTCTTCTTTTTGTGGGACAGTAAAATATTTTTATGGATCAAGTCAATGCTTAGTAAAATTCGGGATGGCCACTGGTCACTATACTGCCCTGCGAAACGGCTCTACTATGATGTTCTCGGTCCATAATACATGAATGTGTTACAACAACAAAGCGCCTCAACAATTTCATACAATACATGATTCATATTCATGATAGTAGTATTGAGTGAGATTGAGACTGAAACCACACTTACAACTTTTAGATCACATTATTTACTACGCTTAAATGTGCCTTCAATTCAATTCCAGTGTTTACATACATGGTTTTATTGAGTTCCATTTAATTAAGCATCTATTGTAGCATTGTATTCATCCATTTAGTTAAATTGTGTATTTATCACAGTTTAAAGTTTAAATCATAAGTATAAACTTATTAACTTAACTTTAGTTTGGGATCCTGTTTTGCTTTTGCCTTGCCTTGCACTTTTATCTGAGAGAGAGAGACACAGACCAGAGACCACAGACCTAATTTATATAAAGGTAACGTTTTGTTATATAAATAATGTACTATAAGAATTATTTATACATACCGAATTGTATTATTGTATTAATGCGCAAATATAATAATGTGAAACGATGAAACTAACCACATTGCAAGTAGTAAATTTCGTGATGTAACTTAACTGTATGATAAAATGGCATGTAATGATAATTTAGATAATTGAGTACAAATAATAACGTGAAGTGAACTCCACTCCAAAAAGACTTAGGTAGAAGTTGTTATTGAGCAATTAGCTGTTAGCCGATAGCCATTTAACAGTTATTTTATTCACAGCTCCCACAGAGCTTTGTTCTGTTTGGATAAAACTGATTGACAAATATATTACAATTTCAGAAGAAAACGATGTCTTTACGTCAATTAGGAGTTAAGGCTGCAAATTTGACCTCAAGAGCAATGTCGTCTTCTGCAGGGAGAAGATTAGATGGAAAGGTAGCTATTGTAACAGCTTCAACGGAAGGGTGAGATTATTTCAATGTTGACAAAACACAAAAATATGCTTTACTATTTATATTCCCATTTTTTGTTTTTAATTTTTCATGCAGTTTCAAAAATACATTTTAGAATTGGGTTTGCCATTGCTAAGAGGTTAGTTAACGATGGCGCTAAAGTGATGATCAGTAGCCGAAAAAATAAGAATGTTCAGCAAGCATTGGACAATCTATACGGAGAAGGTTTACCCAAAGCTGATGTCAAAGGAATTGTCTGCCATGTTGGAAGCAAAGAAGATAGAACAAAACTTGTTCAAGAGACATTGAAAGACTTTGGAGCTATCGATATTTTAGTTTCTAATGCTGCTGCCAATCCCTTTATGGGCAACACCATAGACGTGGGTTTAAAGATTCATTCATTGACAGGATAATTGTACCTTTATGTAAGTCAATTAATTTTTTACGTTTCCTTTTCAATTGTCAAGTGCCCGGAAGATGCTTGGTCTAAAATTTTCGATGTAAATGTGAAAGCATCTTTTCTCCTTGCGCAAGAAGTTTATCCGCACATTCTGAAAAGAAAGGGCGGATCAGTCATTTTTGTCTCCTCGATTGCAGGCTTCCAACCAGTTTCTGTAAGTTGCATGTATAAACACAATCCAAGATTGCTATGGTCCAATACAATACACTGATATTTTATAAAATTGAAGTCATTGTTTTGTTAGTACATTTACGGTGTATTTTATCAGGTGTCCGTTAAAAAAATATAAAACCATTAAAACCAAAATAACTCTATGTAGATACTGGGACCATATTCTGTAAGTAAAACAGCACTTTTGGGCCTTACAAAAGTCCTAGCACAGGACCTTGGTCCAGATAACATTCGGGTAAGTTTACCTTTTAGTAGAGAAATATTGATGGTACTATGCTTAACAATAAAATATTTATGTTTCTCTATTATTTTGCAGGTGAACTGTGTGGCTCCAGGAATAATTGAAACGAAGTTTAGTAACATAGTAAGTGTCGCAATTTGTATTTCTAAGAAATAATTCAATAAAGCGAAGGACGGTGCCATATTATGCTAGTGCTATAACCCTACCCACAGTTTCATTAATTGTGTTTTAGCTGACCAACACTCCAGCAATAGCAGACAAAATGCTGGAAACAATTCCACTAAGAAGATTTGGACAAAGTGAAGAAATAGCTGGAGTGGTATCCTTCTTGTGCTCAAATGATGCTTCCTACATTACAGGGGAAAATATAATAGCCGCTGGGGGCCAGCCTTCTCGTTTGTAGCCACGTCTAGGTCTGTGATTCTGTGCCGACCATGACGTCACCTCGTGTGATTCCAAAATTTTGATTACATGTTGAGTATATACGTTGACTGGTAAAAATGATATGCCTATATACTTTCACTAAAGTTAATTTTTTGCCTACAGTTCATGTATTGTATTGAATAACAAAAATAAAATAATATTATGTAAAAAAATAACTTAATTTGCTATCTCCAAACTTAATTTGCTATCTCCAAACTAAAAACAATTTCGTATGCGATATCAATTATGACATAAATTAAAGTATTATATTCCAGTCGGCATTTTTAAGTGAATAATGTTATTACCTCCAAATTGTTGGACAGCATAATTATTTTACTATCTATATCTACGTATTTGTAACATAACTTTTGTCATACAAAAGGGCACGAAAAATTTAATAGTTGACTTACTTTTGGTATGAAGTAATATGAATAATATATCCAAATATAAAAACACAAACATTGCTTTACAATCTAAGTGCATACAACCGAAAAATAAATGATAATGGTAAAGTCATCCTATCATTGTTCGCTTTCTACCACGAAGCCTAATCTCCTCCAATTTTTTGTACACTTCTTCACCTTCTTTAGAATTTTCCTTTTTGTAGATTTCCAGTATTACTTCAAAAAACCACGGAATATTGGAATATGTACTAGAAAGAGCCCGCTCCAGTACGTACAAATCAACACCTTTGTCTTCAGCAGTGAATTCGACATGACTAAGCCCGAAGTCAATTAATATCAACTCCGGTTTGTTATTTTCTGACAATTCGCCCTTGGAACAGTCAATTAATATATTGGATGTGGTTAAGTCACCGTGAATGACCCCGATGGAGTGCATTTTCCCAATAATCTGGCCAATTTCTTGTGCTAAAACAATAAGCTTTTGAACGTTTTCTTGGTCTGGATCCTGTTTACCAGATGTCTGAAAAAGTGAAATAGAAAATGTGAAGTACAATAAGCCATTACATTTTTTTCATATTATATTGTTGGCAATTATATCTGAAACATTTTAGTTATTTTTGTATACCTTTAAAATATTTCCAATGTAAGCGTTTACTGTTTCAACGTTTTCAAGGTGCTCCATATAAATTGCATTCTTTTTGCTTTCAATAAAGTAAATCGCAGGAGTTCGAATTCCTATAAAAACAGCATCACATTACAATTACGTACCTGCAGCAAAAACATAAAAGCGGGCAGCTAACTGCAAATTTTGCATCCAAGGATGATGTAAATTTAAAAGACAACAAAAATTCACATGACTTACCAGCCGCTTTACAACGCAAAATTCCTCTAAGTTCAGCTCGCATTCTGTCTTTTGTCAATCTTATATCTAAATCTGGATGTCTATACTGTTTGCTAAATCTTTCTTTGATCATTACATTTTTTCCTAAAAATGTGCCACTGTATAACTTAGCTTCTGCACCTTGTTTAACAATCGTGGCAGACATTTTTTTATTAACAATGCGAAACTTAGATAAATTACTGAGAAATTCCACTTGCTAAAACTATGTGTGTGCGAATGGGAAGCGATTAACAAATTCCTACTAACCAATAATATTAACAGTGGTACCTACCTAGTAATAATACACACGTCATATTAAGGCAATATAAATAGTAATCTACAGCACAGATGTAAGGAAATTTTCACCAAAGAAATTAATGGAAGAGAAAGTTGTATTTAGTTTTATTTTTACTCAGTGAAAAATGCACGTTGAAAGTGAAACAAAATGCGGCATTTGTTTGTAATTCGCTGTTTGCATTGCAATGATTACTACTTGCGCAAGCCGCTACTTACGCAATCCGCATTTTGGGGTTGTCTACTTTTTCCTAATATTCAGAGACATTTTCTTTACCAAATTCACGGAAGATTGTATGGTATGTCAGGTGATTGTATAATGGATGTATAATAGATTATGTATAATAGAAACCAAAAATGACCGAATCAAATAAGTACTTATTACTATCTAGATTAGGTACTAATTAGGTTAGATTAGATTACTAGATTAGGTAGTTTTTTCATTCAATATTTCATCCACCTTTCTTTTATCAGTAACTTGAGCTGAACCTTCTAATTATCAAAAGTGAGTCCCTACCCTACATACAAAATAATGCACATGATTAATAATGAAAATAAATATTACTATTTTATTGTAGTACACTTATTTTTGGAAGCAGGTATTATTTCGAGTTATTGACCGCCATGCGACAGAAATTATGGAAAGGCTCGAAGATAAATTAATATATCAAATCAAATCAAATCAAATTTTATTAAAGTGCCAATCAGTTCAAATCATACAGATGATGAAATTGTTTTAACAACAGTCAGCACCGAAGGCAAGCCA